>JAJTUV010001614.1:0-285828 GCA_021653895.1 Mastomys natalensis | reverse complement strand
CTCTGGATGGCCCACTTAGACTCACGGGTCATACCACTTCACTGACCAAGACCCTTTCTCTTTTACCCAAAGAAGGTAGGTTGGTACCCAAATCTTTCATCCCTTTTGGTTTTTTCTTTTCTTTTTTGGGGGTTCAGAGTCACAACCCTTAGATGAAAGATGAAACTCCAAAGAGTTCATGGTGACTGACCTTCAGTTTCACAGTTCACCTCATTTGCTTGTTCACAGCTTCATTTCCTTTTGGCCCCTCCTGATGCTTAGAGGCTCTGAGTGAAGCGGTCATTTGGCTTATGAACTCTGATTAATCCTTTTATGCTTTTTTGGTTAATCACCCTTCTTACTATTTTTTAACTGTTAACCAATGAAACTCTTCCTTACTTTAAAACAGAAGTATTTTCAAGAATGAAATTCTTACATACTCTGAGACTTATTCTTGCCATTTTTTAAATGATTACTAAGAATGTATGCTGGTCCTTCTGTATTGATCATGAATTATCAGGAATGTAGTTGCTGAGAGAACATGAACATATAAAGCTTGTATGCTATTCTGGGTGAACTTCACCCTCCCACACCTTCATTGACAGCATCTGTGAAATGTTTGGGAATCTGTTGATATATCAAATATACAGTGCTGAGAACATCAGTAATTGTTGGATACCATGCTCCCAATCCACTTCTTCCGATAGATGCATGATGGGTAATATTCTTAAAAATCAATATTTGTTATCTGTTACTTTGGATTTTTCTTTATGTTTTAACCACACATTAAGGCTGATACTTCGATTTAAATTCATCTTAAATAGCTGAATAATTCTTAATTTATTCTTGAAATACTGGAAACAGAAGTAAAGTCAAAAGATAATATATTCAAAACAAAATTTAAATGTTAATTTTCAGAATATAATGCTAATTAAACAAGTTACTGTAAAAGACTATAATTATATACGCTATTTCTCTTCTACAGTACTTATACTTTTAAAGAAACTGCTCATCACAACTACTACAAAATAAGATTCTTTTTAAAATAAAGATGTTATATGATTTTATTTGAAGTGACTCCTTAAATTTCAATATATAAAATACACATTAAAAATTTTAACTTCTTGTGCCCCAAAACTTTTCAATATTTAAAAATTGCATTTCTAATTATTATCATTAACTCAAATAATAACATAAAATAACAATCAAATGCGTAGTATTTAAAGATTTCAAATATCCTAAACACTTGTGATGAGCTCACATGTTGATGTAGGTACTTGACTACTTATGCCTGACAGAGCCACTGGAAGAGACAGAGTCAGAGATAGACATCTGCCTGTTTCCCTGTGTGTTTCCTTTCCTTGTCTATTTTCCCTTCCCTTCCATTGCCTTCCTTCCCTTCTCTTCCCTCGATCCTTCCCTCCCTCAGTTGTTCCCTTCCTCTTCCCCTCCAGCCCTCCTTTCTCGCCTACCTTGCCTTATCAATTTGATCTTCAGAATCTCCACCTGACAACCATTCAGCAGTTGCCTTAACCATGCCTCTTAGTCTTTGAACTTCTACAATCTAACTTTACAGTAATAGTTAAAAAGAGAATTGAGAAACATACATGGCAAAATAAACTTTGCGGTTTAAATTCGATATTCAAAAGAACCATTATTTTTCAAATCTAAGGCAAATTTTAGACAATTTTAATCTAGAAGTCAGAGCTATTTATTGTTTGACCATACAAAGGAACTGAGATGCCTCAGAAATATCTTAGCAGGAAGGTTATCAGTAAGAAAGCTTAGCTGACAAATTTCAGATGTTTAAATGTGAGAGAACTGTACAAACCAACTCCATGTTTAATCATATAAATATTTTCCTTCACTCTTGACTCTTTTATTTGGAAGTAGAATTTCAGTCAGGATAATTTGATAAATTGTGTGTCAGCACTTTTCAAAAAGAGTCCTCTGTTGTTATAAAAGCTGGCAGCTTCCAAACAGGCAGAGTTTCAGAAGAATTGATGTGGACCAAGCAGAAAGAATTCAGACTCCCACTGGCAAGCCACCTGCACAAACAGACATCCAGCTTCGATTTGGGCTGCTGGCTTCGGAACCTTCAGTTCCTGAGGGCTCTCAGAGGGTCTTGCTGATACAGGGTCTAGCTACAGGAATGAAGGAAAGCATGTTATCAGCAGAGCTTGAGTTTTAATCATTAGTACAAGTTTCTCTCTCTCTCTCTCTCTCTCTCTCTCTCTCTCTCTCTCTCTCTCTCTCTCTCTCTCTCTCTCTCTCCTCAACAATGCTTGCTTTCTGTCAGCATGCTCACTCTACCATGTCTACATTATCATGAGTGTGATTTTGTTGTTTTAGTATAATTTTGTCTTGAAATTTTCAGTTAGGCATATTCTAACACAGAATATAAAAAGATAGAAAACACCAAGCAGACATTGTCGCATCGCAAAGTTTTCATGGCCTCTACGGTTTAGCTCAATCTGTCCCAGGCGTCTTTGGAACCATTTGGGGTTGAAGAGATGATCTCATATACAGTGCTCTATGTAGCCTCAATCTATAACATGTGTGCCTTTATCATGAGAGCTGACTTATGGCCCCCAATTTGTATTTTAAATGCCAATTATAATTTGGTTGCTTCTTTTGAGAGATAGAGATTTAAATCATTTTTCATTACTCGTAATTATTTTAGGTCCATTCATTTTTAAAATTTGCAAACACAGTACAGAACTTTCCACTTCATGGTGCACTCTGAAGAAATGGTGAAATAGTATTGACTCTCTTTGATAACTAACTGTTAAGATATTCTGATTCAATGGTTGGTAGCTGATGACTTTGTTAAGTGTCAAGGTCACCACCTTTGATTCTTTCATCCATAGACCTTTGACTCCTCAAAGCTATGGGAGCTTCTAGGACTTTCTGTGTTTTCTCAGTCACAGTTTTGAGGAACTAATCAGGTATTCTAAGGAGAACGCTCACTTCCAGACTTTTCTGTTCATGATTAGGTTGTGCTTATGGGTTATGCACACTGGTCTGTTGGCTGCTTTTCTTTCATACAATTAGATGTGTCCCAGACTTAGCAGACGTGTTTTCTACACTAGTCCTCAAGTCTGTCTCTCTACAGACCTCCATTACTTCTGAAGTCCAGAGGTCAATATAAAAAACCTTCCTTCATTATTCTCTGTTTTATATTCCCATGATTGTGTGTGTACACACATGTGTGTTTGTGTTCATGAGTCTGCACACATGTGTGTGAATATGTCTATTATATGCATGTGAATATGTATGCAAACAATGGCCATGCAGGACATCACATATCCTCTTCTATCAGGCTCTATCTTGTTGCTTTCAACTAAGGTCTCCCACTGAATGAAAAATTCTCCATTTCAGATCAGTTGGCTGGCCGGTGACTTTTGAGATCCACCTACCTCTGCCTCTACCTCTGCCTCTGCCCACCAATGCTGAAGTTACATACACACTCATCTTCTACATTCATGTTGGGCATTTGAACTCAGGTCCTCTTGATTGCAGAGCAAATATTCTTACTCATAAACTATCTTGCAACTCTTCATTATTCAGAGTTTCAATGATACCTTGCTTGACTCTAGTTTGGATGACCACAAATGAAGGTGCAGCTTCCTGTGTGGACAAAATTTTCAGAGCAGTCATGCAAAAAAATTCAGAAACAAAATTTCTAGATTTTCTATAACAAGATGTCTAGCTGTGTAAATCCTTCCAAAATGTCTTTGGTTGTAGACATTTTTTATCTTATATCCAACCAGTTGTGAAGTATGTTGTATTTGTCAGCAACTGATGCTGTCAATGGACTAGCTGTTAGATATTCTTACACACACAGCATCTCTTTCCATGGTCAATTCTCAGAGGACAAATGATACAGACATTGTTTGATATATTTATTTGCCCACAGAAGTGTCTATTCTCTAGTTTTTCATTGAGAATATTGTTTTGTGACCAAACTATCATCTATATGCTTATTTCCCATTGTTAGTGTGAAAATTCCTTCAGAAGTTACCATTAAAATGTTCGTAGCTTATTCTTCCTGAAATCAAATGTCACCAAATGAAAAGAAGGGAGCACTACCCAGATGATAATGTTTACCTTCAGGATTATAGAATGCCCATTCAAAAGCAAGCATGTTCTTAGACAGGATTGCTTTTGTGTGAATGAAAAAACAATGTTTGTCACAGTCTCCCCTCTCTTTTACAGTTCAAAGTGAGGCTATAGAAGACACAGACTGCTGGGTGTGGCCATGTGCTATCAGAGACACACAGAGACAGGAGGATCATCTAGCTAGTCTCACCCAATGCTCAGTGAGAGACCTTATAGCCATGGAATAATACACCTGACATCTTCTTCTGGCCTCTAAATTGTTCACAGGCACATATAGCCTCCCATCACACACACATGTACATCAACCACACATGTAAACAAACATCTGTTATCTGTCACATATAACTCATTCACAAATTGAGCTGCCACACAAAGAAAACAATAACCTAGAGAATTAAATTTCTAACAGTTTATGAGAGAAAATAATTTTGATGTATAATTAGAGTCTGGCACACAATAGTGGAACCTTGGTAAAGGCTCTCAGCACATGGCCTTTGATGGCCCCTTGTGCAGGGCTCAGGTGGAGATGTATAATTTAATTGGATCTGAGAGAGATTTATGATTTTAATTTGATGAGTTTGATGAAAACATCTCCCTTCTGAATCGTACGATGGGAGATGGAGCCCTCGTGGCTTCTGTAGTCATCTCACTTTTGTGAAAGATGAGGCTCATGGCAGAGCATGAAAACACTTAGGATCATGGGAAAACAGCCATGCTATTCTTTTAACTGGTATCTTGGGTGCTCTGTCTGGATTGTGATATCTATGAAAAGCGCATTTTATGTGCATTATACAAGATGCTCAAATACTCATTTCTAGGCTTTCTACTCTTCTTAGTCTTGTGTCAGCAGATAATTTTCAACTAAGCTTCAAAATAATCTTGAAAATAAAATGGCCACCAGTGAGTTCTCTCTTCCTAAGGTCTAGCAACACTGTTGACCATCACCAATAATTTAACAGCATATCCCAGAATCCCCTTCATTTCTCTTTGTTCCTTCACTGTCGATCCCTTCCATGACAAAATGCCTCCCTAACTACAACTCAGAATTTTCTACCCTCTTTACACGCCATGGAGGCTTAGAATCAAGAGCACAGGTCATGTTTCCATGGCCCTCCATGTCATATGTCTGCTGTTCTTTTGATATAATTTCTCACTGACCATCTGCCCCCATTGTTTTCCATGACACTTCCTCTTTATTTTCTCTTCTACTCCTCACATACACGCCCACTCTGGAGCCATTTCATTGACTGAATCTCAGCTTCACCCACCATCATCTCTTGATGCTTCATTTTCATTCACTCTCTCAATGGGAAGAATTTTAGTTTTCTACTGAACAACCTACCTGTCCACACATGTACCAGTTAAGATCCTTATTGCCCAATACTTCTGTTCACAACCTCTGTACTACTTCAGGCATTATTTCTGATTTTCTACCCAAACTCTAAATAGAATTATTTTCACTAGAATTGGAGCAGGTCATTTCCTGTACCAAAATCTATGAATGTGTCTAAAACCTGGGGCAGAACTAAGAATCACAGGAGGATGCTCATTGGTGCTGTTAAATCGAACAGGACTATCCGTCCCACAAGCTGGAGTCATTCTTGCTTCTGCTGTTTTGCCACTAAGAGCATTTTAATTAGATAAATGCTAATCTAATTAGTCTTCACTAAAATTAAGTAAAGAGTGTATAACAGGTTCCAGATGGAAAGAACACTTTGCAAATTATGCAGTTGTGCCTTAAGGTGTACCGTGTTTAATGTTTCCCATTAAAGGGGGTATATATTATACAACTGAGAAAAATTGACACAGCAGAGCATGGAAACCATTTGTACCAGGAAAAGGAAACCAGCCAGGAGTGAAACACATCTCCGTTTAGAAATTTGAAGAGTTTTCTAAATAAGGAAATTCCACTACTGTACTCTGACCAGGAGCATATTCTAGGGTATAATAGGAACCACTGGTGGAATTTAAGAGTGATGGTGTTTTCATGGATGACAGAATCTGGGGAGTCACTGGGCCATGAAACTCATTTTAAGTACTAAACTCCTCACTAGATTATTTACACTCACTACATAATTTTATTTAATAATTTTAATGTTTTTCTTGATGCATATGAGAGACACCTTTCCTAAAAAAAAAAATGAGGATCCAAAACAGAGGAGAACATATAGGTAGCCCCAAACTAGTAAGTATTAGCATCCAAGAATCATAAAGAAAATTCAATTTCAATAAATACTTAAGATGTTGGTGTGTATACAAAAGTGAATTGTCTATATGACACTTGCTTGGAAAAACTTGGACTAAAACATAGAACTTGCTAATTGTAGCTATGCATCTCTCAGGTAAAATGCCTTAGCTAGTTTGAGTGGTTCTTTCAAACCAGGCCATGTCAGGTCCAGGGCCAAATCAAGCCTGTATTCAGCAGGCTTGATTTTGGAAATTGTTATAGCCCCAACTTTTGCCAAAAAGATCTTAGTAGTATATAATTTCAACACCTCAGAGTATAAAATAACTTGAAAAGTGCCTTTGGAAGAGATTTTAAAAAACAAAAAATCTCCTTGTTGTCTTTGTCAGGATGTGAGAAATTTTAAGAAAAATTTAAAGAATGGGATAGAACCTGTGCAAATCCAAGGCAGAGCAAATATTAACTTGGAGAGGGGAGGTGGGCATGCAATCCCACCCCTGACTATGAAGCCATTGGCACTGGTTAACTGTACACATACAAAGAGTTAGTTTTCTTTAAGAGTGTATGACTCTGTATGTTGATTACTTTCCAGTAGAGGATCACACTTCCAATAATATTTTGAATAGCATAATTTGTCCTTAAAAGGTGTTTTTAAAAGGACACAAAATTGGGTGGACAGGGACTTGAGGAAGAGAGCCTCAAAGACCATGGAATGAATGTGATCACAGCGTATTGCTAAGAAATTTGAAACTCAACAAACTAATGCAATGAAAGAACAAAGATAGGAAAATAAAAACTTGATATTGTCATTTGTATGCACTTTAAGCTAATAGCTTTAAAGTAAAAAATAATGTTGGTTGTAAGTATCTGCATCTGTCTCAGTCAGCTGCTGGGAGAATCTCTCAGAGGACAGCCATGCTAGACTCCTGTCTGCAAGCACAACATAGCATCAATAGTAATTAATGTTAGAGTTTGGTGCCTACCCATGGGATCCCAAGTTGGGCCAGTCACCGGACAGCTTTTGCTTGAGGTCGGAGTCCCCTATGGAAAAATCATGGGAAAGACTGAAGAAGTTGAGGGCAATGGCAACTCCATAGAAAGACAAACAGTGTCAATTAATCTGGAACCCTGGGAGCTCCCAGAGACTAAGGCATACATGGTCTGGTCCTAGGCCCCTGGCACATATGTAGCAGAGGATTGCCTTGTCTGCCCTCAGTGGGAGAGGATATGCCTAATCCTGTAGAAACTTGATGTCCTAGGGAAGGGGGATGTCTGGTGGGAGGGGCCCCTCTCAGAAGTGAAGAGGAGGGAAATGGGTGTGAGGAATGGGACAAGGAGGGACAGCAACATTTAGGATATAAATAAATAAAATAATTATTAAAATTAACTAAAAATAAAAGATAAAAAGAAAAAAGATAAGGATGGTATTAAAACTTTAATATAAAATAAACATATATATGAGAAAGGTATTCTCTAATAATAAAAAAATGCCAAGTTTTTATAGCATTGTCTGCCACTAGCTGTCAGTGGAAGAGAAAAATACTTTATCAATGACTTGGAGACAGAAACTAAACAAAGCAGGTATGCCCAAAAATTACTGCCAAGTACTTCAAAATGTAAACTATGTATTTCTGCAAACTAGTTCATTGTCAAGGAAGAGTAAAGTCACATAGAGTCTCCAGAGCATAGCAAAGACTGGTGGGGATACAACCTGGAGAGTGCTTGCCTCCTGTGCGGGAAGCCCTGAGTTAAACTCAACACCATATGCACAGGAGTGCTGGTACACAGTTGTGATCCCAGCACTCCAGAGAGAGAGCAAGAGGACCCAGAATTCAACCTTAGCTCTGCAAACATAGTACGTTTGAATATCTCGTCCCTCAGGCAGAGTTCACATACAACCACTCCACTACTCCAGCAAAAGTGTGTCAACATCTGCAGCTTTGGTCACAGAACCTCAGTTGTTAGCACAGAGGTAAAGTTTCTGGAGATGACTTCCCTCTGGACAGACACCATGTTTGGGAAATGCTTCAGACCTGATTGCAGCCTTGTTAGAAGTCAGTAGAGGGTAGCTACCAGGCATGGGACAGACCCACTCCCTCTGCAGCCTGTAGCAATGCAGATGAGATGTCTACTGTCACCACTGCAGCACCCAGCATTCAGGGCTGCCCACAGGTCTTGGAATTACTGAGGCTCAGCTGGGGGCTGGCACAGTGAGGCAGAGCCCTCTGCACTTAGGCTCGGGATGTTCCCCCTGCAGGATTACTTGGCACTGCTGTCAGAACAGCACCTCTAAATCGCTGCCGAGCTTTACAAACTTTCCGTGATTTGCTTTACTGTGGAATTTGAGTTCTATCTGTATTTGCCATGAGAACAGGTCTTTTTCTTGTGGCTATGAAAGCCACTTGTGTGTTCTCCATTATTTGGAGAAATATACTCTAATTATATCTCTGACTTGTAAACACTGTCTTTTGTATCCACAAGAGTGTGTTTGTTGATGACTAACATTGCTCCCTCTACAGTTGAAATCACCTCCTGTGACTCTAGACGTCTCAGTTTGTTCTTTGATGATGGTCTTTTAAACAACACAGAAGTGCACAGTTTGTGCAATGTAGTATGCATATTTGTGAATGTGTATGAAAGACATGCTTATTATTTGCTTGTTTGTTTATTTATATTTAAATGTGTATCGTGTGTGTCTATGCTTGGGAGTGTGCACATGAGTGCAGGTGACCATAGGTGCCCAAGGGCCACTGAACTCTTGGAGCTGGAGTTACAGGTGGTTATGAGCTACCCAGCATAGATGCCAGAAATCAAACAAAGGCCTTTTTGTAAGAACAATACGTGCTCTTAATAAATGACCCATTTCTACAGTTCCTATATTTCAAAGTGTTTCCTCATTCAGTCTGAACCCCAGATCTTCAGTGAAGGCATAGTGATGCGCTAGAATGAGAGGTCGTAAGCTTGACAGCACGTGGACAGTGTTGCTGCTCTCACTGTCTGGCTGACTCTGCCCCACCCCCACCCCGCCCCTGGTCTTTTCCATCTGTGTTTCTATTTCAGCTCTTGGCAGCCCTTCTAAAAGACAAGTACTGAGTCGTGTCAAACAAATTTTTATTATCCTGTATTGATCACGTTTAGGACATTTTCACAAAGCTTTTGTTGCTGGTTTTCCTTCTTTTGTGACATTGGAAAAAACCTCAGAAACATATTTGAACTCCAGTCAAGTTGTTTCTTGATAGTAGACTGAACACAGCTTTACTGATTGAGTTAAGTGCTCTGTTCTTCTTTTGTGTGTGTGTATGTGTGTGTGTGTGTGTGTGTGTGTGTGTGTGTGTGTGAGTGTGTGTCTTTGTAAGTGACTGTTTCTGTGAGTGTGCATGTGCATGTGTGTCTGTGTGTATGTGAATATGTGTGTGTCTGTATGAGCATGTGTATGTCTTTGTGAGTGTATACGTGAGTGTAGCTGTATATGTATATGTATATGTGAGTGTGTGTGAGTCTATGTGAGAGTGTGTGTCTCTGTGTGTATCTATGTGAGTTTGTGCATGTGTATGTATGTGTTTATGTGTACGGGAGGGTTGATATTTGGTCTGCCTCAACTGTACTCTGCCTTTATTCTTGAGACAGAGTCCCTCACTGGCCCTGCTTATTACTGCCCTGAGTTAACTGACTCAGACTGACTGCCTTTCCTCTCTGCCTTCCCAGCACACAGCTTAGAAGCACATACCTCTGCTCCTGGATTCTCTTTCATGTGAGTACTAGGGATCTGAACTCAGACCCATGTCCTTGTGCAGCAATCGCCTTGCCCCTGAGCCATCTCTCTAGCCTCTGCTTCCAATCGACTGATTTCTGATGTGTTTATTGATCAAGATGCCAAAGGAAAGAGAGCATGTCTGTCTCATTCTGTCTTAAGTATATAATACAGAATAGAGAAACCATATAAGTAAAGCACTTGCTTTGAATTTGCTATAAAACATTTTCAACTTCACCATGTCAGCCTGCCAGGCTGTACCTGTAGGATGTGCACATAAGCAGTTAGAGAGGAGAGGAGAAGAGCAAGAATACCACGTCACTAGCTTCAACTGCAGAAAGTATCAGCCAGGCTGGCATATGTACCTTCAAGGTCAGTTTCTAGACAAACTTTAGTTGAAGGTTACTAAAAATAACTCAAGTTTTGTGCAGGTGTGGTGTGTTATATATTTGGTGCCTAGAGAGTAATTTTAAGTTAACTTTCACCAAGTCACCTTTTCTTTCTCCTTAAAGTGATATCCTGCCTACTTCCAGATTTTTAACTGTTAGCTGGTTTGGGTTACAAAAGCTTTGTAAAATGGTTTTAGTTGCCTGGTTACAGCAATGACTACCTTCTCTTACTGAAATGTTTTGAACTTCATGCATTCAAACTAGGACAGGTTTTTTTTTTTTTTTCTGAACATTTGTTTCTTTAAGAATACATTATTACTGTAGCTCTTAAGTTATTATGGTAGAACAGGACTCAATGAAATTTATTTAAAATTCCTGTCATAATTAAGTATATTATTATGTACTTATTTTTGAAAAAAACACTATATTTGACTGCAAAACTCAGAATTGTCTCTTACTCTCTTTTGCCTAAGATAAATTTGCATTTCAGTATGTCAAATCACTGGAAATTAGGTGACAGGAATATGAGATGCCTTGCTAAGCTATCCCTCCCTTTACTTTTGCCCAGAGCATACAACTGTGGGTACACTGTGGGATTCACTGTATAATACAATTTAAAAATAACAATGGGGGCTGAAGGTATGTCTAGGTCAGCAAAGCATTTTCTTTGCAAGCATGATGACCTGAGTTTAATCTCCAGAACCTAAGTAAAAATGCCAGGTATAGGACACACTCATAATTTTAGTGCTGAGGTGGAGACAGGAGGATCTCTGGGGGTTAGTGGATAGCTAGCCTGACCAACCTGGAAAGTTTTATAACAATGGGAAATCCTCTCTCAAATGAGGCAGGTGATCTTCCTAAGGAAGATTTCCCTAGCCTGCACACATATACATGCATCAGCACATGCATCAATTTACAAACATGTATAAAAATGAAGTTGGTATATTCAAAGAAGATGCATTATACCTCATACCTCACCTACTGACCTAAGGGCTGTCACATTATCTAACAGAGAACCCCTCTTTCCATTGCAAATCCCACAGCCTTCAGGTTCTCTTGGCATTCAGTGGCATTCACTATGACATCTGTTCCAAGGGTGTTAGTTCCAATCTCCCTTGTGTCAAAAACTATGTAACTCCTACATTTGTGTTCAATGATTCTAAAAACCATGACAATGTGAGTGTGATTCGTCAGAGAGTCATGGATGCTGGCCTTTCTTCTGCCTTTGTCAGAAACTCTCAGCAAGACAGGAAACTGTAATGCTGATAAGGTCTGCTTAATCCAGGGAGAAGCTACCCACAGCACCTCACCTTCAGGTCTCTCCCTCTATAATAGCCTCCTCCATTCCATGTGAAGTCACTCTCCATAGACACATAGGTTCATTTCCAGTTAGGAATGACCAAGAACTAGTAGCAAGGCTGTACCTCCCCCTCATGAAGCCTGGCATGGAGTGCTGAAGTAATGTTTCCATGAGGCCTCAGGTTCACAGGCAGGGTATGGTCAGAAGAGAAGAGACCCTGCAGTCTGTGTGGAGGCAGAGCTGCAGCAGAGCCTGAGAGTGTCTACAGTAGGCTGAGTACACAGAGGTTTGGGTCACAGCTCCCTCACTTTAATTTCTCCTTCGTTTTCTGTACACGAGGTCTTTATGGTCTGTTCCTTTGTTCATCCACAGATATTCCTTTTTATTGAGTTTTTAGTTACATGTACATAGTACATACATATTTATGACTCTTGCCCCATCATCTTACAATCCTGTGTAACCACACAAACATACACACTCACACACACACACACACACACACACACACACATACACACACACACACACACACAGAGAGAGAGAGAGAGAGAGAGAGAGAGAGAGAGAGAGAGAGAGAGAGAGAGAGAGAGAGAGGCAAATATCTCTCATGATGGACTCTATTCTTTCTTACCCACTGAGTTTATTGAAACTATCAATTGGCACTCCATGGGCTCAGCAGTGAGTTTGCAATGGACAACAGTGAGTCACCCCTCTGAGAATGTATCAACAGCCAGAAGTTAGTCAGTAAAATTGGACTCTGTGATAGTAATTGCATTCCTCTTTCCGAATGTGATTTTTTTCCCTTCTGACTCTGAATGTGGTGGCCACCACATTTAATCATCACTCTCAACCTTCAATGCATGCTCAAATGACCTGAGGCTTTACTGAGATGCTCATCTCTCTTGGGAGGCTTCAGGGATTTGATGGAAGCAAACGTCTTTTCTCTATGAGTCCACAAGTACTGTTAACCACGTCTGCAAACCTCATGTTAAGGGGTAAGAACCTAATCATTTTTCCAGTCCACTCTGTAACTTTTGAGGACATTGCCCCTATAATCCGCAGCTCAGGAGAGGTTTAAGACGTGTCCTGCACAGTGGTCAGAGTCTTCCTGCCGTTCCACTGCTGGATTCTTATATGAATGTAGACCTCAGTCCCTGCTGGGAATAAGTCGTTGCCCTTAGTTGCATCAGCAAAGGGATCGAAAGATTGGAAGTTCTGGATAGTGAACGTGCGACGACACTAGTGTGAGGCTGGTGAGGGGATAAAATTCCTGCGGGGCCCTCTTGGATCACCATGTCAGGAGGCTGCAGCGGTGAGAACAGAAATCAATGAAGCAGCAGAAAACCAGGGTGCAGAAAAAGGGGAGGTGGCAGTAGGGCTCGAGCAGGAAAGTGGGAAAGCTTTCAAAACGAAATTTCCCTGTTATGGAACTGTGATTGAACGTTCTGAGTACGGAGAGGTTATTCCGCTTCAAGGTGACTAAAGGAAGAACGTTTGCCAGTTTCTTTTGGAGGCTGGCATCGTCAAGGTGGAGCAGCTGAAGGTTCACAGATTCTAAGATGAACTCTAACATGTGGCCAGTTTCTTAAATGGTTTTGTTCTCTAACTCAGTTTGGCTGCCTCTGGAGATGATTCTTTACAGTAAACGACAGACTTCGTTTAATCATTCAGACTTCCACTCACATCTGCGTGGCTACAGAAAACATGAGGTATGTAGGCTCCTGAGTCATGAGGAAATTGCAGTGAAATAAGAACAAAACCCTAGTTCATCCTAACATGTTTCCAAAGGAAAAGATTTTGTTCTGAGTGTTTGTTGTTAGTTTCATTTCCACTTGATTGTTAAATGTTTTTGTTGTTATTGTATTGAACCATGTATGTTGCAGCTTAACAATTAAAAAAAAAAATCTGTGTCTGACAAGCTCTACCTTTTAAGTTCCCAAATTGCTAATCTGATTTTTCAAGGCTTCTTTTTCTTCCTCCCTTGAATATTAGACTCTTCAAACTCTAACTGCTCATCTTTACATACCAATATTTAGTGATCAGTTACAATGTCAGCACTGATTCCATATTAGATGCTAGCTGACTGTTACAGATTTCAGTCTTAACTGTGTCTGTTCTCCTCCCAAATTTCTTTCTTTGGTTTATTTTCCTCCGGTGTTACCCTTTTCCTTGGCTCTCTCTTAAACAATTTCCCAACGTTCCTCCATTATATGACCTCAAAACTACATTACAAGCATAGAAATATCATCAGACATGAAGACATCTCATTTACTGTAGCTCTTATATTTACCCCCCAGAGCCACATGTTTAAAACTTTCGTCCCGAATTATAGTGATGTTGGAAGGTGGGAGAAACATGAAGCAATGAGGACTGGTGGGAGGAAGTATGTGGTCCTTAGGTATGTGCCTGTAGAGGGGACAGGAGGACCAAGTCTTTCTTTCCCTCCTGTTCCACACTTTAGCCAAGAGGTAGGGGGATTCTTTTTTCTCCAGCATGTTTCCCCCCATCCTTGCACAGGCTTAACAGCTACAGCCAAGAAATCTTGGATAAATAAACCTGCAAAGCTATGAGCCAAATAAACCTTTGCTCTTTATAAGTTGATTAAATCAGGAATTTGTTATAGTCATGGAAAAGTGACTATCAAAGCTATTTTTCATAATTAAGAGTATGTTTTGGCCGGTGGTTGACATAATTGAGGGGGAAACTATTTGTTCTGCCTCTGACAATTTAATAAATTTGAAAAATTTTGGTTGTTGGGAGAATTCTTACTGTAGGACTAAAAAATACTAGAGCTACAAAAACCTAAGAACATGCTGATACATGGAGCATATTAGATTAGCTGGACTTTGAATATCAAGGCAAAATGGGGCCACCATTCAGCAGGAGACTGTATCAGTAAAATTTAATGGAGTAATTAAGATGCAAGCAGGAATTATGAACACTGTCACACCGTCTGTGTCTGCCCTGGATTTGGGAGGTGGAGGTAGGAAGATCAAAGTTTCATTGGCACCTAAAGTGAGCAAGGAAAGAAGCTAGAGAAGAATAAACAAAAGCAAATAACAAAGAAAGACAAGGTATGCAGGGGAAGAAAAATAGACTCATAAACAAGACACTGGTCTACCAAAAGCAAACCTCCAAAAGGGATTTTGGAAGTCTCTTGATGAGATAAAAGAAGTCATCTTATTCGTAATCTTCCAGATTACATTTTGCTTGTGGTAAGAATTTTGAAGAGCTCTCTACCAGAAAATAGTGAAGAACTCAGTTGTATTCCAAAACTTCACAGACATGCTTTAGGAATGGTATGGGGATGCACACTGTAACACAGCAGCAGGAAAGCAGAGGCATCAAGTTCAAGGCCAACCTGAGCTATGTTCACTCCTGTTCAGTCCTCACTTCTCTGTAAGCCCCAAATACATGTATCTGGAACAGATCTAAGGTTTTAAAGATGAAAAAGAGAAGGAATGAGAACTTACTAGCTAAGGCTGTGTCAGCTTGGCAAAGAGTTAGGAAAACAAACAAACAAAAAAAAAAAAAACAAAAACAAAAATAAGCAACAACAACAACAACAAAAACAAATTGATTTCCTCCAAACCAGTAAAGGGTTGAATGTGCCAAAGAAGTCTGATCAGTCTCTTCCTCCCTTTCTTCTTTCTAGAGAAATCACGGTCCCTGCTCTTGATTCATATATGTCAATGCTCAGGAAACCAAGGAAGGGCATAAGGAGCATGTATCAGCGAAGGACATGCTTTCGTAGTTGAGCTGTTCTGTGGAATGCTTTGCCTTGCCTAGATTTATGCAAGAGCCCCTGGTGCTGTCTTGTCACTCCTGAGCTTTCTATCTTCCTATAAACTTGGAATGGGAAATCAGTGTGATTCATCTGTCTTAAACTTTGCAATTGATTTCATACCTTTCAAAATATATTTTCCTTTCTGAACTGGGGCCAGGACCCTGCAGGACAGGGCCTACTGTCTCAGTGGATGACTTGTTTCTCTGGCCCCCTCCTTTGTATGCTAGTCTATGTCTTCAGTAGAACATTAATGGTATCCTGTGTTATATATTGTCTTTGCTCTTGTAATTCTTCTATTATTTTTTCAATTTTGTTTATCTGCTTCTTAAGACTTAAACCATCAAGTAGTGTCTTCTCAGAAGGACATTTGATTGTAACCCAGACAGTGACATATTATCTACAGTTTGCTCATCTTACTAACTTTTTCAGTTATTTCTATTTCTATCAAACAAAACACTAAAGAAGTTAGAACTTACACTATTGATTCTTGAATCTATTGTATGATTCTATGCTTTCATCTATGAGTTTAAAGCATTGATCATGGACTCTGGTGAGTGTCTGACCACCAAACACCAAATAACACAGCCCTGCCTAGAACATATCAGGCATTTAAGAAAGGTACATAAACAATGGATAATCCCAGCAGTTATCATGGACTAAAATATCTTGATCCTTCTGGGTGGAAACAAGTATTAAGAATTTCTGAAGATTGGCTCATTTAGCAATCCTAATTAAAACAATTGCATTTAAAGTAACTTTGTTATTAATTAATGTAATGGTCAGCTCCAGTTGTCAACTTGACACACCCAGAAAAAGGGAACACCAATAGAAGAATTCCCTCCACCAGCTTGGCCTATGGACATTTCATTGGGAAATTTTTCGATTAATGGTTGATATAAGAAGGCCAAGCCCACTGTGGGTGGTGACACCTGTGAGCAGGTGGTCCTGGGCTATATATAAAAAAGCAAGCTGAGAAAGTCATGTCAAGCAAGCCTATAGGCAGCATTTCTCCAAAGTCTATGTTTTAGTTCTTGCCTGGGTTCCTATCCTTATTTTTCTCAAAGATGAGCCTGTGACCTGTAAGTAAACAAACCCTGTTCCCCTCCCCCAGGTTTTTATTACAGCAACAGGAAACAAACAAACATTGTCTGGGGGACCTCAGGTAAAAATATAAACTACTGGAACGCTGATCAATTCATCAATGAGAAAGAAATACTACACCTGTGTATCAGAAGGAGATGATTATAAGAAAAATCACTCCAGTGATTTCACTAGTTATTTGATTGGCATTACTGTAACAGCCCATGATATCTTAGCATGAAATGGAGAGCAATGAATCCAAGGAGGCACCAATAAAATTCAGCAATAATATTCAGCAGATGAGGCATCTCAGAATAAAAGGGAGAGAGTAGTTCCTGGGTAGAACACACGAACACACAGGCTTCTGTAGGGGATGCTGTGAACACAACCAGCTATGCCCTGGTGAAAACTGGCCTTGCTTGTGTACTTTATGCCTGACCTGTGAGTCGGGATGTGCAGACTCAACAAGACACTTAGTAGACTGCCAGGTCAGGAACTGCTAAGTCATCTCCTCCTGTGATCACAGGGTAATTCTTCTGGTAAACAGACGTTTACCTGAAGGAAAGTCCTCAAGCTCACAAACACAAAGAACTATTGGAGTTATTTTAGAGTCTACAGTGCATCTCTCACAGACCTGTGCCTGAATCCCTGGGACTGAGTTCATCCTTTGTCCTTGTCACAGTCTGCTGGCCTTGATTAGGAGTGTGACATTCCTGTGACAATTTCTCTCACCTTCCCAGCTTGATATGCCAGGAAATTGATAACTCTCTGGCCAATACCTCCCTCCATGTAAATTGAGCTAAACTCTCAGATGCAGTGAAGTTATTGTCAGCTACTAGTTGACACAATGTAATAGAATATTTAACTTAAGAAATACTAGCATGGAAACTATTATTCTCATTTACCACATGCTGTGTTTATATGTGAAGCATCTGACTTAAACCCCAAACATCCCCCATGTGTTGAATATTATTACAATGGTACCCTTTATTCACTCTAAAGCAATGACTTAAAAATTTATTCTCACTTAATCTAGTAGGTCAACATGTGGATTTGTGGCAGGTGTGGTATGCCCGGTATGCCCGCCTATATCCACTGCTCTAGGAATGCAAGAGAAGAGGATCAAAGCAAGTTCTGAGACAGGCTGATCTATAGAGAGAGACTTTGTTTCAAATGAGAAGAAGCCAGAAATAATGGACATGAATTTTAAATTGAGGGTTTATCAGCTTTACATTTTAATCTTTATTAATTTAGCCTGAATTTTACTACTTTCATTAAGGATTTTTTATTATTGTTGTTGTTTAGATTAAGTATTTATTTTCAATTATGTGCATTTTCATTATGTAGGTGCATGTGAATCCATGTACATACAGAACCAGAAGATGATACCAGATCTGCTAGATCTCGAGTTACCAGTAGTTGTGAGCTACCATGTTGGTGCTGGGAGCAAATGAAAGAATAAAGAAAACATGGTACATATATAGAATGGAATATTATGCAGTGATAAAAAATTAAATCATGAGAGTTGTTGGAAAATGGATGAACTTGGAAACTGGCTTTTAGATTAGGTTACAATCATTCACATGAAACAGAAAAATCTAGGATACACTGGCAGCCATTAGACCTTGTAGGTGTACAGCACACTTGCCTTTTCTCAGACATCCACTGTTCCTCTTCCAGCCATGCTATCCAGGAGTCCCAACCCTCAGCCTGATAGACTCCTCCTCCTCTAGACCATAATTAATTGTTGCTTCCTCCAGGAGGTCTTTTAAGATCACCGTTTCCTTCACAGCACAACTTACCCTGCCCTGCAGACCTAGACTAGGGGTGAGCTATTGGAGTTCTTCATCATTGCACACCTAGTGTTTAAACCTATTCTATGTCAGAGCAAGTTCTCATGAAAATGTGTTGTAAGCATAAAGGAATATCCGAGCTGGGTGTGGTAGGCCTTGCTGGCTGCTTCCTTGGCAACTTGAGCCTCTCTTACTTTGCTAATCAGTGACATTATATGGCCATGTTTTCAAATAAGTTTTGAAAAATGTCAATAATCCTGAGTTAGTGCTCCATGAGAATATCATGTAACTAAGACAGTTTTTGGCAGTGGGCCAAGGAAAACCAGAATTTTTCCAGTGTGTTCTACTTTCTGGTAATCTGTATTCCATTTCAATTCTAAGTGATGATTAACTTAAAAAAATCCAAATATTCATATATGCACATAACTGAATACCACAAAAGATAGATGGCACAGCCACTTGAATGTAGTACACCTTAAAACCAAGTTCATCCTCTGATATTCTGTATCCTCTCATTTGTTATTTCAATAAGTTAATATGGGTGGACTTGGATGTTCTAGGCAAGTGGTTAGTAAAGAAAGTGAAGGAAATAATGAAATCCCATGGTTCAGATTAGCTTTGTAAGGTTGGCTTACCATCCATCTTCAAATACCTGTGATGTGTAATAATTACAGAGAAGAGAAAGAAGAATGGTGGGAAAATTAAGGGATGGGTCCAAACTGCCACACCAGTGTAAGAGAAGGACCATACCAGTGATTATGGAGAAGATTCACACCAGTGTTGGTTCAGAAGGTCCATACCAGTGATGATAGAGAAAGTCCACACCAACAATGATGGAGAAGGCCCACACCAGGAATGATGGAGAAAGTTCATAACAGTGATGATGGATAAGGTCCACACCAGTGATGATGGAGAAGGTTCACACCAGTGGTGGTGCAGAAGGTCCACGTGAGGTTTGGTGCAGAAGCTCCACACAAGTGATGATGTAGAAGGTTCACATCAGTGATGTTGAAGAAGGTCCACACCAGTGATGATGGAGAAGATCCATACCAATGATGGTGCAGAAGGTCCACACCAGCAATGATGGAGAAGGTTCACACCAGTGATGATGGAGAAGGTCCACACCAGTGATGATGGAAATTCACACCAGTGATGGTGCAGAAGGTCCACATGAGGTTTGGTGTAGAAGTTCCACATCATTGATGATGGAGAATGGCCACACCAGCGATGACGGAGAACATTCACATCAATGATGGCACAGAAGGTCCACATGAGGTTTGGTGAAAAGGTCCACACCAGTGATGATGGAGAAGGTTCACAACAGTGATGATGGAGAAGTTCATACAGTGATGGCACAGAAGGGATCCACAGCAGTGATGATGCAGAAGGTCCACACAGTCATGAGGAATAACCAGCCAGAGCTAATGATGGAGCCCTACCTCATGCTCTCTCTAATGGATAAAAATGACCTTTCTCAAACACCTCACACAGTAGCACCTCTCCATGTGGAACAGAGAACTCTAGTCATCATGTTAGACACTCCCCATAACTACTCTTAGCTCTCCAGACAGCTCAACTCCATCTGCCCGATGACCATCTGGGCCATTTCCTTCCAGATTCTTATCTTGCCTTTTAATCAGTATTGAAATACTGTGCTGTATTATTTTTTTTAAACTTATTGTATTTACCTTGTCATACTGAGAACAAAACCCAGAGTCTCTGTACATGCTAGTAAAGCAATCTGCCAATATGCTTTTATCCACAGAGTATTGGATTACCCCTGTGCTTACTCATGAATCCACAAGCTTCTACCTTGAACACTGTGCCTGAATCCAAACCTAACTTCAGATCATCCACATATACCACCACACACACAACTGAACATGCACATGTGTGCACATAAACACTTTTGTTCTCCCTTCAAGAAACTCCCAATTTTTTTAATGAAGCCATGCTTTCTATGACCAAGATAAGCAAGTGACTAATCTGTATAATCTACAGATGAGATTCTCATGCTGCAGTGACCCTGAGACCAGCCTAAACTCCTTTAATGAATCACCGAATCATTTTCTGAATGAAGACTTCTTTCCCCTAGAAAATTAATTTCCTAGACAGTTTTATGCAGGTGTTCTGAATTCACAAATGTATATCTGAAATGCTTTATTTTATTCTGATGGTTGCTGCTTCAATCTAGGATGATCATAAAGAGTTAACAGGCACTGAGTCATCTTAGCAACTGGACCTTCCTGCACCATGTCTAACTTGCAGCGGAGACTGTAAAGCTTGCTGTGCACCCTGAGAATGAGCTGCTGTTACTCCGCATGTTGTGTGAGATGTCCCATTATTCTGGCTCAGGAGTAAGTGTATGGTTCACAGTCTAATTACTACATTAGTCATCAGAGGAAGAGAATCCTGGGCATAAATAATAGGTTTGTTCTTAGTGAGGTGGCATTCTCTTTCCTATACATCTCTGACCTCCTGTGGATACTTCAAAAAAAATCACCATCATTTAAATTTCTGTATGTGGCTAACAGTCAAATACACAGGATAGCTTAAATTACGCTGAAGCACAATCATCAGCTTAGAAATGAGCACTCCAAAAAAATAATTATTGCTATTATAGTATTACTGCACGTTAATAACACAAATAAAATCCTTTCATTTATAGTTGAATGCTCTTGGAAAGACCCACTCTGTGTCTGTGGTGTAGGTCAGCTGAACACCACTTGACCAGAGCACAGACTTTCCCAGCAATCCATCCTCAAAATAAAACCCAACCTAATCCTAGATAAATTTTTGACCAATTACCAAACTCATGCCAACTGACACAAAATGATAGAACAGTTGGTGCTGAAGAGATGGCTCGGGAGTTAAGAGCCCATGTTCCTCTTCTATACGACCCCAGTTCAGTTCCTGGAGCCAGTGTGTAGCTGTTCACAATGGCTTATAACTCTAGCCTCAGAGAACCTGATGTCCTCAAGTGATCTCCTAGGATACCTGTACTTGAGACACACGTATACACACACACACACACACACACACAGCAAGAGAGAGAGAGAGAGAGAGAGAGAGAGAGAGAATATTCAAAATTTTTAAATTAAATATTAATAAATGTACAGATGCCTCCCACTGAGTTACAACAGCATAATAATCCACAGATAGACTTTATGGGTGTCAGCCTGGTTGGTTTTGGTACCTACGGGTGTTACCTCTGTTCTTCATGCCTTATGGGGTAGATGCTAGTTTGAACCATCCACATAACCCTACTGGAGTCAAGGACTTGATTCCCAAGGCCAGGAATTATGATAGTACACAAATTTTCTCAGCTGTCCTCCTCTCGGTGATCACATAACTGCAGAAACCTGCCGCTCTCAGTGTATATGCTTCCTTGTGGGGACAGACTACAGAATGACAGAATGATGGGGAGAGACTGGCTCCATGAAGCTCAGCTCTTCCTGTGAACAGTATGCCAGACCCAGAATCCCGTCTTTTTGCAGACATTTGCCAGGCTTTGCTGGGTGCCCAGGACTCCCGCCTCCTTCTACAGAGTCTGCTTCTTTCCCAGCCCTCCCAGGTATTGATCTTAAACACATCTCTTAATCAATTCCAGATTCACAGACTTCCATGGCAAAGGCCTGGGCATTTCAGTCTTTGATAGTGTTAATTTCCCTCAGTGTGAAACAAGATTATGATTCTGAAAAGAAAAACAAAAAGCTGAAAATATTTATGAAGCGGGGGATGCCATTTAGAGTTTAAAATGTGGTCAATTTTATTACTCATGTTATGCAGGTATTTTGTAAATGAAGAGGTCTCATCAGCTCTAACTCACTTAATAGAATTCCAATAGTTATGCTAATGAAAATATATGAAACTACTTTCCTCCCTTGTCTGGGTATTGACACTTCTCTTCCAGGTTTTCTGGCCTGGTGTGAAGCTCTAATGTCCTCCGGGTGTGTATGGTCCAGTGTTTCTTCTGCTAATGAGTTTGTTCTCCAAACACAGGAGTGTTTGTTTTGTATCATTTTACGGTGTGCAGTACAGCTCTTGCCCAAGGCTGTTTGACAGAGTTTCAGTACTGTGGAGTTTGAACATAGCAATAAGACCTGAGGGCGTATGATCTTTGAACGACTGTTATCCTCTGCTTTTTTAAATAAGCTGTCTGAAATTCAGCCCTCATGTCCTAAGCTGGATGTGGCTATCTGCCTTGAAGTCAGCCTTTCAGCTATGTTTCTGTCTGTCTTTCCTGATGCTCTCTGGCCTCTGAATGCACTCCTTGTGTGTGTGTGTGTGTGTGTGTGTGTGTGTGTGTGTGTGTGTGTATACTCCTGGCTAAACACAAACACATGCAACTTTTAAAATAAGTGGTACTGATTTTCCATTGATACTTTAAGAGTTCATTCCAGCTCCTCTTCTGTGAAAAATTGTGTGTACCTTCACTGTAGTGGGTAATTGAAAGAAATCAGTTCTGTATCCATATGCATTCACTACTGCTAATGAGGAAATAGAAGTGGATAAGTGGGAAGGCATTATCTCTGAAATATCTCTGAAAACTTAATTAATATAAACCAAATCGCTTGAAGCTAGGGTATTTTTACTGAAAATAAACCCTGGCACTAAAAGGAATCTTTTAAAATGCTTTCTATAGAAAGTAGGCAAAGAGAGCAATTCCAGATTGTAGCATTTCAGTCAGCTGCTCCCAGCAGGTCTATGCCTCTCTCTCTCTCTCTCTCTCTCTCTCTCTCTCTCTCTCTCTCACCACACACACACACACACACACACACACAGCTAGAGAGACAGAGAGGCAGAGATACAGAGATAGAGACAGAGACAGACAGACAGACAGAGACAAAGAGAGACAGAGAAACTGTGGCAAGCTGATGTAAACAATAAGCTGGTCTCTGTTATCCACTTTCAGGAGAGTAAAAAGGCCTAAATACAGTTGAGATATGTTCCTTGCTCAGTACTAGAATATCATATGATAGTCACGGTATTCAGGACAATGTAACATTCAGCATATACATATGATGACTTGGAAGTGATCAATTAATAATAGAAAGAATATCATGACATTGCAGCCAAAGGATGGATTGCATGTAAAGTGCCATGTTAAATTCTACAAGTAAAGGGAAGATGCTTTCTGTTCACTACTGTCAACAATAGCAAGATACATTAGGGATTTGCTCTGCAAACACAAACACTAAAGATATCCCGGCAATGCTGGAGACCAGCTGCTAAATTATCCCAACAGGAAAAGGTTTCTAACAAAGAGTATACTCTTATTATTATTTATTTGACTGCATTGAAGTGAATTGTGGTCAATTGATGGTACATGCCTTTAATCCCAGCACTTGGGAGGCAGAGACAGAGGCAGCAGCAGACATATCTCTGTGAGTTTGAGCCCAGCCTGGTCTACAGAGCGAATTTCAGGATAGCCAGGGCTACACAGATAAACACTGTCTTGATAAACAATAACAACAAAGAAAGAAAAATAAAGAAAAAACAAAAATAGAAAAAGAAATTATGTCTGTACAACATAAGACATCGCATGAGAGCATAAAGATGAGCCCCTGTACCATGAGGAATCAACTAAGAATTCATATTCAGAGTTATAATCCATCAGGAACATGGAATTTAAGTAAATGGGCAAATGAATTAACCAAATATCTTCCAAAAGCAGAGATGGAGTTATTGGTGGGAGTTTCTGAGTTATTGGTGGGAGTATATACAAATTACTATGGTTATGCCACAAGGGAGTTTGACCTAACCTTCTAAATAAAGCACATCATGAGCTTATTGTAAGTTCCACAGTTTCCATTTCTAGAGATACATGAGGAAAATTATCATGCATCTTTTACCTTTCTAGCTGGTGACATGAGCCTAGGATAAAAATGAGCCTAGGATTAAAAATGAGGAAACTAGTCTCATGCAGTAGCCAACTTTATTCAGAGCATCACATAATTAAGTTCGTACTCTGAGGTTTAAGAAAGGTCACCGGCGTAAAGTGTCCATTGAGCAGGACAAGCCACACATGGCAAAAACAGTTTTCTCCTTAGGGGCATATGAATAACAACAGCTGAAAGAAACTCACTCCTAAACCTGGGAGAAGCATGAGAACACATTCCAAGAACAAGTCTGTATTTTTTGATAAAACTGAGGTCACAAGACTCGTCTTGTTTCCTTGGAGTTTTCTCCCTAGCACTCAGAACCCTCTTCACAAGACTTCATTCATAGACTGTGTTCCTTCATGTGTGCGTGATTAGAAGATGTTAATGATAATGCATGTAATTTCCAGTGTACTAGAAAGATAACTGATTGTCCAGACACCTGTCAAGAAGACAATGGATAAATAAGTTATTCTGCACTCTTGCAACAAAACCCTAAATAATTCAAACTCATGCACTGAAAATAATCTTTGACAACTAAAACTATATGAAGCAACATAATCACAAAACAGAGACCAAAGATTCTCTCGTGTACAATTCAAAATTGAGTAAAGTAAACCATTATATTTTTTAGGAAATACATTTATAGACAAAAATGGAAGTGGATGTAAGGTTTCTTCAACATCTCAGACACTGAATTTATAGGAAGAAAAAAGCGATGTAGAATTTCAAAGTCATGGTAAGTATTAGGTTCTACTGTTGAGCCTCTTGGCACCTTTGTAAAACTATATTTGAAATTTTATGTGCATCTCCAATTTGTATAAAATATATTTCATCAAAAGTCAGACAAAAACTAAGCTTGCATTTGACATCTAAAGTGATTGGGTTTACTGATTGTGGGCCAAATGGTAAGGCTGGAGTCTCTGAAGTAATTGTATAGGAATTTTTTCTTTAAGGGCTGTTTTGCAGATATATCTAAAGAAGCTACATTGTGTTTTCAGAGGTTCTGAGGTGGAAGAAAGTGATTTTTAAAAAGGTCCACATGTTTTTTCCGTTTGGTGTCTAATGTGACAGTGCAGAGAAACCATAAACTCTGATTTGCACTCTGCCAAAACTTTCTTTTCCTGTCATTTCATCTCTCCTCCTTTCTCCTCTTGCTTCTTCAGGCAGTAATTTTGAAAAACAAAAAAAAAAATATTTACCTCTGTTCTCGGTAAAAATCCTCCTAAGGCTCAAGCTAGAGTGCTTTGCGTTTTCATGTATGGGAAAGATGGTTCGTCAAATTTAGTGCAAGGAGGAAGAGGCCTTAGCTACCAAATGATTTCCTAGTTTACAGGCAACATGTTATTGTGAGTTACCTGAAATGTGGACAGTAGAGGAGAGTATGTGAATAAGCATAGTGTGATGGCCTGGCAGATGCTCAGTGGATTAGTGGGTGCAGAAGACCTCAGTCAGATGCCCCAGAGCCCAAACAAAAGCTAAGCATAGTGGTCTGCATTTGTAACTCTAGCACTGGGCAGTTGGAAACAGCAGCTCACTGGTCCCCCAAGCTAGCTTGAACTAGCAGGTGAGCTGCAGGCCAGAGAGAGACTCTTAATAGACAAGGTGGATGTATCCTCAAGAACTATAGTTAAAGTTGTTCTCTGGCCTCCATATGTACTTGCACGTGTCACACTCACACATGCACCCGCACACACAAGCAGATACACACACATATTGCATACAAGATGCATACACATAAAGGGGCACAAGCAGGACAGGATGATCTTCCTAACAAATGATCAGGGTTACTATATCATTTTAGCCTTGAAATAATTCAAATCCTCTAAATCTCATTTTGTTACATTTTTGGTTTTTGTTCTTTTCCTCTCTCTCTCTCTCTCTCTCTCTCTCTCTCTCTCTCTCTCTCTGTGTGTGTGTGTGTGTGTGTGTGTGTGTGTGTGTGTGTGTGTGTGTGTAAAACCTAGAGAAAACTCTGGGCAGTCACTTTTCTTCTTCCCTGTGGGTCTGGGAAGGGAAATCAAGCTGTTGTTTTGGGGCAAGTGGCAATCTTATCAGCCTTAAATCTTGGTATGTGGGGGGATGAACATTTCATATTTTCATATCTTGCCTAAATAAATAAGATATTAAGAAGTAGATAAAAGCACCCCAGTTGGTCTCAATCTGTTTGTTGCACCAGCCTGAGGCGTAAACTAACCTTGTGCTTGCTTTCTTCCTCATTTTCTTCTCTGTACCTACAGCATGACCTTCACGCAGATCTATTTCTTGGACAAGTACTTAAACAAACATTGGCAAACTATGTTATCCAGAGAACTTTCCAGACAAGCACCCAAAAGTCACCTGATATCTGAAGGGAAATGGTGGAGACTTATTGTCCGTGGAGTCTATGGTGAGGATCATTACATGACTCACAAGCCAGAGCCACACATTGCTCTGTTCAGATGACTTCGCCCAAAATCACAACAAAAATAAAGTCCAACTCAACCAGTCATGATGGCTAAGACAAGCAAATGGAAGATGATGGTATGGAGGCAGGGAAAGGGGTACACCAATTCATTGTTGATGGGAGTGCAAACTACTGTGGAAATCAGTGTGGAGGATCCCCCAAATGCTATAAATACATCTACCATGGTACCCAGCCATAGCACCCCTGGGTATATATTGAAAGGATTTCATATCCTGCTACAGAGATATTTGTACATCAACCACATTCACTGCTGCCCTATTCACAATAGTCAGGAAATAAAACAGCCTAGATCTCCATCAATTGACAAATGAATTATGAAATGTGGTTCATGGACACAATAGAAAGTGATTCAACTGTTAAGAAAGTCAAAATTATGAAATTTCAAGTGAACATATGAAGTTGGAAACAATCATTCTGAATGAGGTCACCAAGATCCAAAAAGATACTCATCATGTTTGCCTCATCTGTGGATGCTACATTTGGATGATATGTTTCATTGAGCATACTTTTAGAGGTCAGGAAATTAGTAAGGGGTCACGAGGGGAGGAGTTCTCAAGGGAGTAGAGAGATGTTGGAGTTTAATCTATTGCTATGTATTCTAATGCCCACAAGATCTGGTTTCCCCAATCCTGACTCCAGGAAGAGATCCTCATGTACACTAAGTGAAGCTATGTAAACTGGCCCCCACAAGTTATCTCTGATTGGTCAATTAAGGTGCCTACAGCCTGTAGCTGGGCAGAAGACGGATAGGTGGGGCTTTGGTTCCCAGGCTTGGAGTATGAAGAAAGAGAAAGAAGAGATATGAAAGATAAGAGAAGGGAGAAGACACAATGGGAAGGGGGTAGATCGTGAGAGCATGGCTATGAGGACCAGCTAGTTGGAGTAGGAACAGCCCAGGCAGAACATGACAAGTTATATCTTGGAGTTATTGACAGTACCATAGACAAAATAGCATAGAGGGCTGATCTCTCCCCAGTTCTCGTACTTTAAGGCTTATATAAAGGTTTTGTGACTTTTATTTGGAAGTTAAATAATATAAGGTGGGATAGAAACCCCCAATTAATATTTATTATTACAGAAAGAGAGAACACAATAATATATACGGATAAAGAGGAATAATGGATCAGGAAAGATTAAATACAGGGTAGAGAGGGTCAAGTACAGAAAGAACTATGGAGAGGGATAACAAACACTAGAGACCTTCTGAAAAGTCATATGGAAGCTTACTTTTGTAGAAACTTCCTAAAATTTATACATACACATATATTAAAAGAATTAAAGTGGAGCTACTCTATGGCAGAGTAGCAATATTCCTACAATAGTTAACAAGCTTAAGAAGCCCAGTGCCCTATATTGCTTACCTCTTTGGGAGTTTTTGGTCAATGAGGTCCCATAAACACCAAATATTACAATCTATTTACAACACTCTTGGTCACTCTGCAGAACACCATTGTAAGAGCCTTCTGCTGAAGAGAAAACATGCTTTGTTCATAAAACACAGAGAAGTCAATCTGGTATTGATCTGCTTAATTCCTGCTGCTAGCTTTCATAGTGTTGGAAAGTTCTAGGTATGCTACTTGAGAAGAAAAATAATCATCAATCTTACCAGGTGTGAGCCTTGAGAGCTACTCTCACTAATGTGTCATATGGTGCACATGCACACACACAACCCCCCCACACACACACAAAGGCATGTGCATATACATATGCACACCCACACACACAATATGAATACAGCACATACACAGGCACAGCACATATGCATGTATACACACACATGCATACAATAGCATATACACATGTAATAGTAGTTAATTTCTTAAAAGGCTATGAGTTTGAAACAAAACAAATAGATGGAGGGTTTGGGAGAAAGAAAAGAAATGGAGAAATGGTGTAACTATAACCTCAAAATTTAAAAAATCATTCCATTGTATGAATCCTATGAGGAAGTCAATTCTCCTTAAAGCTGTGTGCCTTGATAGCTGAACATTTTCCATCAGATCTCACACATCTCAGAGAGTATGGGAAACAAAAGCAGGACGTCCATCATGTTAAAACTTGTCTTTAACAACATCAACATGTTGGCAGCCAAAGTACATGGCTTGAACCTGAAAATGGACCCCCCAGGCAGAGTTATTAAATTAACAAGCTGGCAAGCCAAGGATGGGTAAGATTCTGCACAGCGCCTTACCAACCCAAGACAGAAGTGCATTGCTTTCAATAATGCATATTCCATGATGGGTAAGGAAGGCATTCTTATCAGAATTACCTAAGACAGGCTCAATCCTGTTAATGAAATTAAAATGGTGGAGAAGTAGAGAGCCTTTGGAGCTGCTTGACAAGAATTTGACATGGGCTAAGGACAAGGAAATGGGCTACTTGGAAGGAATATGACATTGGCCAAGGACAAGAAAGTAGACTTCAGGCAGGAATCTGACATTAGGCTAGAACAAAGAAATAATTTCAAGTTTGAATCTAAATCTTAGGCTAGAACAAAGAAGTAATTTCAGACAGGAATCTAAATTTTAGGCTAGAACAAGGAAGTAGGCTTCAGATATGAAAATGACCTTGGAAATTGACTCAGATATTTTGGTCATCCTGATAAGCCCTTAGAAACAATGATCATGGGAGTGTTCTTGGAATTGTGTTTAATGCTTTGCTTGTGCTTTGACTATTTATGTTTATTACCTTGCTTGTTCCTTGACTATTTGCATCTATTGTATTACTAGACCCTCAACCTAGAACTGATCTTAATACATGCATGTAATTAAAATGGTATAAAAGCAAAAAGGAGGAGAGGGGATGAGATAAAGGGTTCTCGGAGGGGAAATGGGTAAAGGTGATGACATCTGAAATGTAAATAAATAAAATATCCAATAAAAATTACAAAAAAAGAATACCAGAAAAAAATAAATTAAAAAAAAAAAAGAAAACAAAAAGGGAAGACACAAAGTTAGAAGGATACAGAAGGAGGAGTGGATCAGATGGATTTGGGCTGGATTACTTTGATTTGCTGTTGTTGTTTGTTTGTTTGTTTTATTTTGTTTTACTTTGCTTTGTTTTGTTTAAACTTAAAGGCTATGTGCATGTATAATAGTACCCAGTGAATCCCTGAACAATGTACAGACTGCTCATCCATGCCTCAGCATGAGCCATGTGCTTCAAAACAGCCCAGTTAAATACACTTGTGGTGTGTTTTGGAGGTTAAACATGTGTTTCTATTAGGCAGCTCTTCCTCCATCTATGTATCTCATTTTACTTTATCTCTTACAATTGTTAAATAAAGTCTGTGCACTGCCTTTAAAGAAAGGCTGCTGTCAAAATAACTAAAGCCCTGCATCTTTAGCTAACTTGGTGACTCCATTTCTTTCCGTCTCTGAAACTAGAAGACAGGTCAAAATATGAGGATTCCTTCATATATGATGAGCACAATTCAGCAAAAATGAGGAGGGAGTAATCACCTCACTTCTTCATAAGGTGTAGGCTGATCAGCAAAGACCTGGAGAAACACAAATCAAAGAAGGTTATTTCTTTCCATTCTATGCTGGACCTACCTTTTCACTCCTGTCTATGTCCTTATGAGAAAAAAGGAAACAAAGAAAAAGAAAAGAAGGAAGGAAGGAAGGAAGGAAGGAAGGAAGGAAGGAAGGAAGGAAGGAAGGAAGGAAGGAAGGAAGGAAGGACATTAAGGAACTGAGTCATAAGCTTGCCATGTCTTGTGACCCTATAGGTTTTCAGAGGCTATTTCTAAACCACTTGAGAAAGTCAGAAAAGTTTTCATTGATAATTTCCCAACCACTTGCATTCCACTGAAAAATATCAGCTAGAGACAGCTAATAAGAGTCTAGTGTCTAGGATAATATCAATTAAAGTCCCTGGCCTGGCGTGTATACTCTGGTTCATGTACTCTCCCATTCCCCACATTTTTTGTTCTTTTGTTTGGATCCTACCCAACAGCTTGCATACATCTCAAGAATTTTGTCTATAACTTTGTGGATCCCTAAAAATGCCCATAAATCACTGTGGGGAGATTCTAACCATCATGTGTTTTGCCATATGAACATTTGTGTGAAAATTTGATGGGGCAGAATGTGATACTCATTGAAAACTTAAAAAAAAAAAACATTTACAGTTAGAAATGGTGCCTGCCAAGCACATCACTGGACTTAACGCATATATGAATGAGATCTTAATAGAGTCTTCTGATCCATCTTTGTACCCACAGTCAAACACCCTCACAAACAAGGGCAAACACACAAACAATAGCAGGTGACTCTAAGCCCTGTGCTGAGAACCCAAGCTGCTTTAATTTGTTATTAGTTTCCTCAGAAAACATTCTAATTTAGGAGAGTGTCAATCACTTTTCATAAAATACACAGTCAGAGATGGGGATTGAATAGTGAAATGCTTGAGACAATCAACCCAGACCCTCTGCCTGGATCATTAGTGCCCAGGGAACTCTCCTAGTGTCTGCAGGACTAATCTATAAGTGAGAAAGTAACAAATAGGATGTGTATGCCTATGGTCCAGGTACCAGTGTGGAAGAATATATGGAATTTCACTTAAACGTCATATAGTGAGGGATTGACCCTCTAGGTGTGAGTCTTGGATGCTGGGCTACATGGAAAAAATATATGTAGTAGAAGAAATCCAAACGGTGGTATAGTAGTGCCACTGAAACCCAGATCAGTCAGGAAACCCATAATCCTGCAGATTCCTGGACTGGTTACTAGAGTTCAACAGTTACTGCAAATAGGTGATATGTGGCATCATACATCATACACTGCATTGTATCATAGCTCATCAAGTCATGACATCCATTCTCTGTGTATGCAAGGAATCTGTTCTAAAGAAAGAATGCTAATAAAATAGACTCTTGTTTGCCTCTCTGGCCGGCCATTCTATGCTTTGAAACCAACAATCAAACCAGAAATCAGAGACTCTAGCATGGAATTTCAGAGTGAACCATCATTGCCTTCCAGATACTAACCACAGGCTTCTGAATACAGTCCTCTCTAATAGCTGTTGAATGGAACTGAATTCTGAAACAAACAGCTATACTCTTATTATCCTCACCAGGAACTGCTTTGGCCTGTTTTCAATCATAATAAATGGGAGTATGGTACATTTTCCCTTATACAGGGGAGAACTGAATGAGCAATTTAACCCTTAGCAAGCTCAGAACCTGTCGGTGCGATCCATAAACGCTCCCATTGTGGAAGGTGGCAGAATGCTGTTTAGACGTTTTCTTCATTCTCTGTCTTCTTAAGGCTACTGATGCTGCAAACAACAGAGCATGGGAGGGAGCAGAAAGTGTTTCCTCCAATAATGAGTACCTGCCTTGTCTTTATAACTTAGCTATCAGAAATGGTGCTTTAAAAGACACTGATGAAGTCCTACACTTTTTATGACAATTTATTTACTTATTTTTGAAATTTTTGTGCATGTACATAGTGTAACTATGTATCAAATCCACCAGGACTTTTTCCCACCAACTCCTATCCTATGTCTTCTGGTAATTCCCTTCTGAGCTCCCTGCCCTCCTTTTTCTTACTTATAATCCTGAGTCCAATCTAGCACTGTGCATATCTGCATGGGTGTGGGACAATACATTAGAGAAAGGGAAACTGGCCAGTATCCACCACCAACCCCCAAGGAAAAGTGACTTTCTATCCCCCTACAGGAATGGACTTCCAATTGCTCCTTAACTTGGGAAGGAGCCTCACAAAACCCTCCCCCATTCATGCTGTAATTGTCAAATTGCTTTGTGCAGCTTTTATGTAAGTTAACACAGCTACTGTAAATTCAGTGATAGAACAGCCATGTCATGTCCAGAGGACAGCATCCACAGCATGCCTCCCCATCTACTGGCTCTTCCATTCTCTCCAACTCCCTTTCTGCTGTGTTCTCAAAGATTTGATATACATGTTCATTTGAAGCCCCTCCCTCTCTCTCTCTCTCTCTCTCCTCTCTCTCTCTCTCTCTCTCTCTCTCTCTTCTTCCTCTTCTTCCTCTCTTCCTCTCTCTCCTCTTCCCTCTTTTCTCCCTGACAATTGCTTATTTTGGACACTTTGCATGGTTATGAGTCTCAGCATTGACCACTACTCACTCCAATAAAGGATTTCTCTGACTAAACTTAAGAGCAACAACAATCTGTGTATATAAACATAAATATTTAGAAAGCTAATTTTAAAAAAAGCATAATAAGTAGGTCCGTGGAGTATAATTTCCACATTCACAGGTTTTGACCATGTTCATATAACCAAACATTATTTCCTTCTAAGCAGACAGACCCTAAATCAAATCAAGAGATCAGTGGTTACCCCATAAGCAACCATACCACTACTGCACCAATGGGAACATCTTGCCTAATGGGTTGATATTGCAGCATTAAAGTCCAGTAATGCCTAAAACCATTGGTATATATTATTTAGTTCTTTAGCTGTCTACATAGCGCTTTCTGGCACTTTGAAAGCTAGCCAGCAAGGAGAGAATTTCCTGTTCAGTCCAAGACTGGTTTCTCTGTGTTCTATAGCCAAAGTGTGTGGGTTTATTTAACAATAGAATCTTACCATCTACTTATGGTGGGCAACCAATAGCAATGATAATAGCCTATATCGTGAGTACCTCAGGATCCATAAATAACCCATGAGGAAATGCCTCAAGTATGCCACTGAAATGTTCTTATAATAACCAATGTGTCATAGGGCTAATATTATTCACACATGCAAGGTACTTCTTCATACACCTAAGGATGGGAATACTGGAAGCAGAAATTTTCAAGGAGAGAGTGGAGTGGTGAGGATGGGGATAGCAGAGGAGAGGAAACCTTAGCTAACATGAAGTATTCATCAGGAAGCTATGTAGGGACATGAAATCCTAAAACCCAAGTAAAAAAACATAATAGGAGACAGAGTGGAAGAGCTGTGAGATTAAATATAGGGAGAAAGAATGCTGGGTGTTAAACAGCTGGGATGAAGGCAGGTAGGAGGAATGGAAGACTATGACATATGTTAACCAGAACCACAACCATACAATTTTTAACATTTAGTTATGCCTTAGTTTTAGGCCAACAGTATTATATTATCAGATATAAAATAAATTATACATCTAATAGCAAAGTGCATAGACCATTCTGATGCTCAGTGTGTGCTGATTATCCACATGCTCTCTTTTCCAACCCATGTCTCGTAAGCACTGTGTCTCCTGCCCAGGGTCACTTTCACTCACTTGGGGCACCTGGGAATAGCTCACGTCTTTCCCCTTATTAAATAAACACAGAGAACCTAGAAATGATGTGTTATAAAAGAGAAAGAAAAGGTATATTAAAAGGTGAAGGATTCAAGAAAGGAGATGCTAAAGACTTTTAAAAGGAAAGAAAGGTCTGGTTAGACCTTCAATAATTTGGATATCCTACACCAGAGATATTTTGCTCTAAATGTTATTGTTGCCCTTTTAGGTTAATTATATTTAATAAACCAAAATTTCCTGATATTTATATTTTAGAGATATCTTTAAAGTAGAAAGAGGGAAAATAATTTGAAAAGAAGGAACTAAATTTAGACAGGCCTTGGCTCACTGAAGTCCTAATGGCTTCATGTGTTTTTCTGATAGGACCCAAACTCCCCCATCACATCATGTCCAGTTGCTTAAAACATAATGATAGCAAATGGTGATGCTCCTTGTGCTCCACTTTAAACGCCTCTGGAGCACTGATGGCTCCACTGCCTGTCTGACTCACAGGCCCCTGTATCTCTCCCATTTGGAGATAACAAATCATACGCTTAAAAATTGATGGTGCTTCTATCCAACAATTCGGTACTTCAGCATCACAGGCTAGCCCTGGTTCTAATCAGGGAGAGTGACATTTGCTGATAACAGTCATTTTAATACTAGCTTAGGACCCCATGTCCCTTTCATTCTGTAACCCTGCATACTTCAGGCTTTTACACTAGCTGCCTTGAGTTTCTTCCCTGAGTTATCTTCATATAATGGGCTTTAGTGTATAATCTGGAGAGAGAGGGGGGGGGAGGGAGGAGGGAGGAAGGAAGGAAGGAAGGAAGACTTTCCCTTCTTTGAGTTGCTATTGGCCGTGGTGCTTTAGCACAGCAATAGAAAGCAAACTAGTACAGTATAAACTCAACAAGGACCTTCTATAAATCTCTGAGTTTTTCATGAGCCCTCCACCATCAGGACAAAGTTCTACTCTGTTTTCAATTGTCTGTAACTTTGTGACCACACCCTTGAAATACATGTGGCTATACTGCCTCCCTTAACAATGTAGATCTCCCTGTGATGAACAGCAAACAGTTCTGCTTTATCATGATATATACTATAAGAATATGCTAATTTTATTGACAATTCCAAAATAAGTTTAACACTATGCTCTTACATGGAAATACAAATCAATGCAACTTATGAGTGAATCTATATTGTTTCATATTAACTATAACAATATCTAAAAATTGAATCAACTCATATAGAGATACTAATGATGTTATCAAATAATAGTCTATTCCAGTCTATACTTAGATAGAAAGAGTTGGCAAAAATGAAGTTATTGGCCCCCAGCTATTCACATATATAGTCCAGCAAATAATCTTATTTTACTTAAATTGTTTTCACTTCCCACAATTTACAGACTAGAGGATCTTAAGTAACATATCTAATTTGTACTTGTTTCAGAACAGAGCACTTTGCAAATTTAGAGCTAAAAAATGTGTTAGTGATGCTTTTACTTCTATTCCCACACTCAACAGATGTGATATATATGTATGTACATATATATATCTGATAACAGATGGGAAAATAAAGAAGAACCTGGGGTATGTGGCAGATGAGTATATTTACTATAACAGAACACAGTGCTAAGAGGGTGTCCTGTTTATTTTTACTTTTCTCACTGAAAAACTTAACAAGCACAACCACTCCATTCCCTCAGATGTGTGAAGAAAAATGAGCCTCTCTACAAAAAAGAAAAAAAAAATCCAGTTTACTTTATATATATATATATATATATATATATATATAGAGAGAGAGAGAGAGAAGAGAGAGAGAGAGAGAAAGAGAGAGTTTTGCATCTCAACCAAGCAGAATTTTAAAATTACAACTCATAAGCCTCAAAAATATCTGTGCCTCAAATTTAGCAACTCATCAAATGGTGGTTTTAAACACCACACGACTGTCTTTCTTTCTTACATTTCGTTAATTTTTAAAGATAATATTACTTTTATTCATCAAAAGAAGTTAGTTACTTTGGAAATAACTTAGCTGAATTTATCATCTTCAAAGCACAATAATATACTATTAGTTACATACAAAATACAAATTAGCTTTTAAGATATTTATTTGTATTACTCTTAATTATGTGTTCGTACCTAGTCTTTTTAGCTATGTATGTGAAATACGTACAGAGTATCTATGGAGACCAGAAGACAATATCATATCCCTGGGATTCTGACCACCTGACTTTGGTGTTGGAAATGGTAGGGCCCAGGATATGTTCCTTTCTTGGTCTTGGCACAGTGGCCCCAACAGTTCTAGACTTCACCTGCTGACCCTGTTCCCTCCACAGAGCTCAGACTGTGTTGTGTTCCTTCCCCGGAGGCATTCTGGGACCTGAGGGTGAGCCCAGCCCCAGACCCTTCCTTACCCTCTGTAGTGCAGGAAGGAATTGAGAGTGACCAATTCCTACTCCTGGCAGATTCTGGCTTCCTTTTGATTCTCAGTCTGGTCTCCTCTCCACCTCTCCAGATGGACTGATGATCTGTAGACCTCTGATCTCAGCAGCATGAGCAATGATCAAGAACCTGGTTCTCCATCTCTTAGGCTTTTCTGCAGCTAATTTATCTATTTTATCCAAATCAGTTAAGAATTCCAGGCCAAAGGAAAATGGATATCTGTGGTGGTAAGCCGTGTACTTCTGTTTTAATGTTTAACTCAGGCTGAAACTCTAGAATGGAAACTATAAACTTTCTATCAGTGTCTGCTTGAATATTTATGGATCTATAAATTAGAAAGCACTTTACCTCCCAAGGTGTATGCAATGTTTTCCAATCTGAGGGTAGTAGTAACTAACCCAGTAGAATATAAAATCTTTTAAATATACATACTCACTGGTTTATATATAAATGTTTATAAAAACTGAATAATCTTTTGTTTTAAAACTCAGAAAATAAGAGCATTGAATTTCTCATATATTAAGTTATTAAAAAATTTTTTGCAAAATTTTTCTCAGAAACATTTTGTGATTCTTGTCTTCTCCCAGGTTTGGTCTCTCCTTCACCTTCTTTTTCCTCATCTGGATTTCCTTCTTTGTCTCTGTTGCATTACTTGCTCTGGACCTCACTGCCCTGCTTGCCCTACCAGGGCTTATCTACATGCAGGAGTCCAGAAAGCCATGCCCTGGCCATGCATGATTGCTGACATTCCTGGCTGGGCTGCTGTGGATGAAAGGATAGATTGTGTGTGGGAGTTTGGACATGTTCCTAGAACCGTGATCCAGATTTTGACTTCCTGTCACAAATTCAGTGAGGTTGCAATTCCTCCATCTCTCTGATAAGGATTCTTCTCTATGAGACTTTATGCAACAGTTGCATGGACATACTAGGATGAATTCTGCAAAGGGACACACTGCCATGGAGACAACTTGTGCTTCAGTCTCAGAGACTCACGCTGGAAGTCTAAAGTCAAAGGTAGCAGAATGAACTGACTGTTTTCCCCCTGCTGTAACCAAATACTGAACAAGGTGCAGCCTAAGGGAGGAAGAGTTTACTCTGCTTGGTGTGTGAGAAAATGCAGTCCATCGAGGTGGGGGCAACATGGAGGTGAGTGTGAGAAACACGTGACCACATTACCTCTATAGCCAGGCCAGGAAGTAGCCTGGCTCCAAGGACACCCTTCCTCCAGGAGGCTCTACCCCCTAAAGGTTCTACAACCTTTGAAAACAGCACCAGGTAAACACCAAGTGTTGAAATCCCATGAGCGTGTGGGGCAGTTCACATTCCAGCCATATCAAGTTTGTGTTTCATAAATGTAAATTAGGAGGGTGGATAGGATGAGAATTGGATACATACAGAGTGCAATTTGGTTTAAAAAGTCTGGTTCCTTCTCATTAAAAATTCCAGCCTGCCCTTAAAAATGGATATCGACAGGTAAGACCCGTTTCCCGAAGCAGGAACTAGGTTGGGTGTGAAAAGAGTAGTAAGAATAATGTAAGAGAAGCTAGTAGGAGCAAAGTGTAATGGTACCTGTGTGAAAGTGTCGTAACAGAACCCAGTCCTTTGCATGGGAACTAAAAGTATTAAAATGTTATCCCGACAGGAAAACCAGCAACCTTGCCAATGTGAGAAGCAGCAGAGATGATGAGTCCCATGTTTTTGCAAGCCCTTTAATCTAAACAGGGTATCAAGGCCAGCAAGATGACTCAGCAAATAAAGGGTTTGCCACCAGGCTGATGAACTGCCTTTATTTGATTCCCAGGAGCCACACTGTGGAAGGAGATAATCTACTCCTGCAAGTTGACCTCTGACCCCCCCCCCAGCACAAGTACCCTCCTCCACCCACATACACATGAGATAAATAGAAGATTTAAAAGAAGGAAGATAATTTTTAAACATAAAGGATGCAGGGACTCACACCTTTGAATAAACTGGGTGATGTGCAGGCATGCCACTTGCTGTGTGGTGAGATGGAATTAAAGGCAATGAGTCACTGAATGCATATGGAAAAGTGTTCACACAGCAAAGGAATCTTCACGCCTTACACACTCTCAACAGCAGGGAACCTGAGGTGAGGGTTCTCCAGGGAGAGAGGGTGTGAGTGAGGTTCCCAACAAGGGAAGCAAGTATAATCCAGTGAATGAGTCAGGACTCTAAGGCAGGGGTTCTCAACCTGTGGGTCATGACCCCTTTTGGTTCTTTCACAGGAGCCTTCTAAAATCAATGGAAAACACAGATATTTACGTTATGATTCTTAACAGTAGCAAAATTACAGTTGTGAAGTAACAATGAAAATAATTGTATGGTTGGGGTCACCACAACATGAGGAAGGTTGAGACCTGCTCTAGGGTATAAAACACCTAAACTATCCACCTACAGTGTTATACTGTTAATGGTTCTGAAGTGTTCATCTAAGAAAGTTTTACTTATTCAGGAAAAGCACAAAAAAAAAATGAAAGGAAAGAAAGAGAGGGGGGGAAGAGGAAGGAAGGAAGGAAGAATAAAACCAAGATTCAAACTCCTGCTTCAGTGGATCTGGCTGCTTAGAAGGTGCACAGTGGAATGGTGTGGTCAAAGGAAAGTTACTCCTCTGCCCCGAGGTGCTGTGTGCCGAGCAGGGGCATGGGACATTGCTATATAATGAAAGACAGCTGACTAGATGATAAAAGTGGCCTGTGCCTGGTTTAGATAAGAGTACGTCTGGAGAACCTTGGCCCTGCAAAATGGCTCCCTCAAAGAAGGTGGCAAGAAGCGGAAGGGCCATTCTGCCATCAACAAGGTGGTGACCTGAGAATATACCATCAACATTCACAAGCACATCCATGAACTGGGCTTCAAGAAGCATGCCCCTTGAGCACTGAAAGAAATCCAGAAATTTACCGTGAAGGAGATGATGACTCCAAATGCACAAATTCACACCAGGCTCAATAAGCTGTCTGGACCAAGGGAATAAGGATTGCTCTGTATCGTATCTGAGCATGTTTGTTCAGAAAGCACAGTGAAGATGAGGAATCATCAAACAAGCTCTACACATTGGTAACTTACATGCCTGATACCACATTTAAAATTCTACAGATGGTCAGAGTAAACTAAGCTGCTGAATGTCAAATAAAGTTGCAGAACTGCCTCAAAAAAAAAAAAAAAAAAAAGAGTATGTCATGAGAAATGGGTAGAAAGAACCCAGTTTTGTGTGAGGTTCAGTTGGAAAAAATGTAGACTGTACCACCACGTCCAGTCATCTCCTCCAGATTTATAAGTCAAAATTCTAAATTCAATATGAAATTTGGGGCTTACAACTCTCTATCCTCTGTTAGGCAAAAACAATGTTCAGTTTTGTAAATAGGAATGGCTAAAATGTGAAAAAGTCTATTACATGAAAATAAGAAAAGTATAAACCGACTCTAATCTTACCACCCCAAAAAAGCCACTGGCAAAGCATCACACTGATGTAAGAATGATTAATAACAGCCACAATATCTTTTTAACAACAAAAATTTGAAAAATCACCAAGGCCTGTTTTTATATATCAAATGCCTCCAAGATACTTGATGAATGAGCTGGAAATCTTTAAGTGACAACACTGAGAATTTTTCAAGAAAGAATTTCTAAAGTTTAGTCTCTAAGGGTCTGATGTTTTCATCAGGGAAGAGCCCTGTGGAAAGATCTTGCTTAGAAAACCTTTGTGTTTCTGATTCACATTTCTGTGCTGTATCATTACTATGTGCATGGACAGGCAAGTCAGTGTCTGGGCAATCATGTCATCCTGTAAACATGCACAAAAGCTAACAGCTATAGGCAAGAAGGGAAAACTGTAAAAGTATCAACTTCAGATCACTGGATGCCACTTAATCCCACTCAAGCTTTCTGTGAACTTCTGCCACTCACAAACAAACTTGGGAAATGGCTCAATCCGCAAAGGCAAGCAGGGGGGCCTGAGTTCAATCCCCAGATCTCATGTAAAACAAGGGGGTTTTGGTGACATGTGCCTGTTACTCCAGCACTAGGCAGGCAGAAACAGGTAGACCCCAAGGGCTCAGTGGACAGTCGGTATACCTTATTTGGTGAGACCCTGTAAAAATTATAAATAATAAGCAATATAAAAGTGAAGAACACTTAAGAAACAACAGGAAATATTCCACACTGACTTCTGGACACGTGTGCATACGTAAGTGTGTATGCACACACACAGGGGAGGGGAGGTTGGTAGAGAGGGGCTGGGAAAGGGAAAGAGTGGGAGAGCGAGAGAGAGGAAGGGAGAGAGGAAGAAGATGAGAGAGAGGGAGAGAGGTAAAAGGAAGAAAGGAAAGAGAGATGGAGAGAAGGGGGAGAGAGAAAGGGAGAGAGAGAGAAAGAAAGAGATAATTCTCAATCATTTTCCATGCCATTTTCATCTATGACCATTACTTTCCCCTATGTTTTAGCTGAAGTCTAACCAGCCAACATACAGACAGAAAGACACACATGTACACACACACACACACACACACACACACACACACACACACACACTGTAAAATAAAATTTAAATATCCTCCTGTATATGCAAGCCAAAGCACGGAACACTGATACCAGGAGAAGTTCTTGGGTATGTTTCTCTCTATGAAATCGTGACAAGTGAAGATTGACAAAGACCAGTGAAGCCTTGCAAGGTGTGTCAATGAGAGAACATCATCAGCAAAGACTAGGGAAGCATTGCACGGTGATCCAATGCAAGAGCTTTGCTCACGACCTGTTGGGTTATTCTTAGTCTCTTTTAAATTGATATGTCTTCTCAAGCATCTGCCGCAGTCGTCTCCCTCCACCTGATCTATTCAGGGACTGAACTCAGGCCATTAACTTTGGCAACATCCACCCTTACGTGCGGAACATCTTGTCAGTCCATAAGGAAAACCTATTTAAAAGTTCTCACATACCATTCTGCCTCCCTGCTTTATCTCAGCACAGAAATGAATTTGTATTTCCTAAGAACAAGGAAAACTTTGACTTTTTTGTAACTATGTTTTATCTTCCAAGTGTTAAACTTAGAGTGCAAATGGACAAATCCATCATGTTTTGAAACATTCACTGAATTAATTATAATTTTGCAGTTTGACAGACAACGATGGAATATAACATTTAGTGCAAACACATGTCTGTGTCTCATTAATAAAGACAAGTATTTCATAGCCCTATTTATTCATCTAGATTATTTCTCAGTCATGAAATCATTACAGTGCTTCAGAATTGGCATCTTTCATACTCAGATTGTCTTGCAGCTTCACCATTAGTGATTGAAGAGCCATTTTTATAATCAACTCAGGCTGTAGGCTTAGATTTTTCGAAATCAACTTTAATAAGTTTACTTAGACACTTTAACTTCCTTTCTAGCCCACCTACCAGAGGTAGGGGAAAAGAAAGGTTAAAAGGACATGGGGCCTTTGGACCTATTTAGAAGTAGTTTTGAGGGTGAGTTCAATCTTTGTTGTCAGGATATCACAGTCCAGTCCAAAATATCAAACATGAATCAGTAGCAACAGTCCAGTCAGGAAACATGAGTCAGTAGCAGTGGCTCGATATAAGAGAAACCTTCAAGGAAGGGGCAAGAAGCAGCTGGAATTTGCTGAGAAGTTTTTGGGTGTGTTTGTCTCTATGAAATCACAACAATAGCAGATAGACTAAGACTAGCAAAGTGTAGCAAGGTGTACGAATGCAAGAGATTAGCAAAGACCAGTGAAGCATTGTAAGATAAACAAATGTAAGAGCTTTGTTCACTGTCTGTTGGGTTATACTTACATTCTTTTTGAATATCAAGCATTCTTTCAATTGTCTGCCTCAGCTGAACATCCTCTCATGTCTGCTTCAGCAAAAGATAACTTCATAAGACAGTTTCCAGTAAAACATCACTTAACACAATTGAGTTGCAAAAACAAAACAAAACAAAAAAACAGAAATTTTCACTTCAAGGCAACAAATCACTTGAATATCCTGGCTTCTACTTTACTGTTGATGTCCATCTGCCTTATATCCAGCCTTCTCAGAAATAAGCAATGTAGGTTTTGTTGTTGTTTTCAACATTAGGAACCAAAACTATAGCCTTGCCAAGTATAGGCAAGTATATAGCTATTTTGATTAGCTTACAATGTAGGTTTAATTACAATATTTTCATACATAGTTAAGTTAGTTTTACATTTGCTCATGGCCACTTCCCCTGCTCCCCTGACTACTGAACCCCTTCTACCCCAGTATTTTCCCTTTATGTTCATATCATCTGCTCTTTGTACCAACCTACAACCCCTTGGGTTTTGCTCTCATAGTTCTTTCTAGCTTCCTGCACTGGCATCCATATACTAACTCACACACAAATATGCATACATAAAGCTTAGAAGCTAAAGTCAACATAGGAGAGAGGACACACCCTGTTTGTCTTTTGCAGCCTGAGTGAAACGTCTTAACATAGTATTATACAGTGATGACTATTTTCCTTCAAATTTCATAATTTTTGTTTATGTCTGAATAAAGTTCCATTTTAAATATGCACCAAATAAATTTTTTGTTAATTTTATTATTCACTTTGCATCCTAATCACAGACACCCTTCTCCTCTGCATGCTCCCACACATGGCCCTCCCCCTACTCCTTCCTCTTCTTTTCCTCTGAGAATGTGTAGGTCCCTTGAATATCAACATACTCTGGCACATAAAGTTTCTGCAGAGCTAGGCACATCCTTTCCCACTGAGACAAGACAAGGCAGCTTATTTAGGTGAATGGAATCCACAGGCAGGCAACAGATTTAGGGATAGCTTCCACTTCAGTTGATGGGGGACCCACATGAAGCTGCACATCTGTTACATAGTTGGGGGTCCTAGATCCAGCCAATGCTTGCTCTTTGGTTAATTCTTCAGTGTCTGGGAGCCCCCAAGGATCCAGATTAGTTAACTCTTATTGATCTTGTGGAGACCCTATCCCCTTCAGATCCCTCAATACTTCCCCTAACTCTTCCACAAGACTCCTGAGCACCATCTAATGTTTGGCTGTGGGTCTCTGTATCTCCATTAGCTGCTAGGTGGAACCTCTTGGAGGACAGTTATGTTGGATCCTGTCTGCAAGCAAAACAGAGTATCATTAATAGTGTCAAGGACTGTTTCTTTTCCAAGTGAGTACATACCATGCATGTCCTTTTGGGTCTAGGTTACCTCACTCAGGATATTTTCTAGTTCCATCCATTTGCCTGAAAGTTCCATTATGTCCTTGTTTATTTTTGTTTGTTTGTTTGTTTTTTTTTGGGGGGGGTTTCAAGACAGGGTTTCTCTGTGTAGCCCTGGCTGTCCTGGAACTCACTCTGTAGACCAGGCTGGTCTCAAACTCAGAAATCTGCCTGCCTCTGCCTCCCAAGTGCTGGGACTAAAGGCGTGCGCCACCACCGCCCAGCCTGTCCTTGTTTTTAATAGCTGAGTAGTATTCAATTATATAAATGAACCACATTTTCTTTATCCATTCTTCAGTTGAGGGACATCTAGGTTATTTCCAGTTTCTAACTGTTATGAATAAAGTTGTTCTAAAGATAATTGATCAAGTGCCTTTGTGATATGGTAGAACAACTTTTGGGTATATGCTCAGGAGTAGTATAACTAGGTTTTGAGGTAGAACGATTCCCAATTTTCTGAGATACTACCTCCAGAAATTGACTTCCAAAGTGGTTGTATAAGTTTGCACTCCCACCAGCAATGGAAGAGTGTTCCCCTTGCTTCACATCCTCACCAGCATGTGCTGTCACTTGAATTTGTAATCTTAGCCATTCTGTTGGGTGTACAGTAAAATCTCAGAGTTGTTATAATTTGCATTTTCGTCAAGTGTTTCTCAGTCATTCAAGATTCCTGTTGAGAATTCACTGTTTAGCTCTGTACCACATTTTTTATTGGATTATTGGGGTTGTTAGTGTCTAACCTTTTGAGTTCTTTATATATATTGGATATTAGCCCTCTGTCAGATGTAGAGTTGGTCAAAACAATTTCCCATTCTGTAGGCTATCATTTTGTCATATTGATGATATCTGATGTCCTTTGCCTTACAGAAACTTCAGTTTCATGTCTCCTTTATTAATTGTTGATTTTTATGCCTGAGCTATTCCTGTTCTTTTCATGAAGTTGTCTCCTGTACCAATGTGTCCAAAGCTGCTCCACACTTTCATGTTTTATGTTGAAGTCTTTGATCCACTTGGAGTTTTATGAGTTCCAAGTTTAATGCCTATTCCTGTGTTGAGGAACATTGCAGTTGCACTTTACTATTTTAAAGAAAAGGTGAACTTTTCCTCCCTTTCTGTGCTTTCTGCACAGATAGTCTCATCAGTGAAAAAATTCCCTTGATTTTAGTCACCTATCCTGCGCACTTTTCCATTAATGTGATTAATATTTAACCAATATCTTTCCAACAACTTTATGAGTTTTTCAACCATGGTAACTTGCAGCTCAGAAGATAACAATGATGCTTGGAAAGACTTTATCAATACATAATGTTTGACTGAGAAGCACCAACTCTATCCTTATATAACAACTTCTCACACAAAGCACAAGTTTTTAAGAAATGCTGGATGTCTACAGAGTGAGCACCTTTCATTCCTTTATCCCATTTTGTCCAGATTCATTGTTCAGAGGCTCAAGAAAAAAGCAGCAGAATTCAAGCCTGCAGCAAGTATTCCAGAAACTTTATTTCTTTTAGACCTTTAAAGAAAGAATAGATTCCTTTCTACATATTCACCACCCTCATTCCTTTATAATTTATTTTTCTTCCACAAGTAATTTTTGCATCCCATGTTGAACAATATTGTTTGTCCCCTACCTGTTGCTTTGGATCTAGCAACCACTGCTTATGAACCATGTACAGTGAAAGTCAGATTGGTGTTTGCTTTGATGTGAGATGTTTATTGCACCTGAGGTGGCATGAATAGAACTTGACTCTGATCATGTCACACACAATAAAACATGAATCATTGCATCTACAGAACAGTCTGGCTCATGAAATTTACAGAAGTCTGTCCTTTCATGTGAAGCAGACTGCTAATGTAGCAGAAAACGAATGTAGAATTATATGCTCCCCTAAACCTAAGAGGCTAAATAATAACCATTGGAAACAATGTGTGTGTGTGTTTGTATTGTGTGTGCACACACATGTGAGTGCACACATACTCCCATATTTATGGGTGTATGTAAACTCATACAAGCACTCAGGATTACTATAAACAACACATTTATGTTTTTAACATGTGAAATTCTAAAGAGATGTAAATGTGGCAGCTATGTCATTCCTGTGAACTAAATATGAACCTATTTCTAACAGAATGAGAATGCTGTATCATTGAGTTAGAAGGGGACTACAGAGCAAAAACATAAACATGTGAAGAAGGGCAAGTCCCTGAGTCCAAATTCTACCTATGTTTGAGTCCCTTGCTTTCACTTGCTAAAGAGTAACATTGTTATATTTTTGTAGTGCTGAGAAGTGAACCCAGGTCCTTGACGAAAAATAGAAATATGGTCAATGGAAGTTTCTTTTATTGTATTTAACATATAGAATTTCATTACAAAACATTTATGATTGAAAAACTTTAAAGGGAAAATAGTGTTTGCCTAAGACTTTTGTACGGTTTTGTGTGCATATATGTGTACATATGTGTGCATGTGTGTGCATGTATTATGCATGTCATGAAATGCCCTGGACAGTGAGTAAATCTGTGTAAGTCTGAGGCTAACTTCAATATGCCTTTCTCAATTGCTTCCCCACCTAAATTCATTTGTTTATTCATTTATTTTGAGGGAGAGGCTCTCACCAGACCTGCAGCTTGCTGATATTTAGCTAACTGATCAGCCAGCCCCAAGCCTGCCTTTCTCTGTCCCTACACACTGCAGTTACACCCATGCTCAGCCATGCCCAGATTGGTGGGTGATGGAGATTCAAAATTAGGTTTTTTAATTAAAATTTTAATGCAATATATTTTGATCAATTTCTTATCCTCACACAACTCCTCCCAAGTTCTCCAAAGCTCCCTACCCATTCAACTTCAAGTTCTTTCTTCCTCCTAAAAAATTCGGTTTGGTAATTTTCATTCAAACATACTGTATAACATGTACTTCTTCCAGGACCTTTGACTAACGATTTTCAACCATGGGACTGTGTACCTTGATTAAACAAACAAAAAAAATTGAAGTTAATTACTACATTTTGATCTATTTCATTAACAAATAAAACCTATACATCTTCAGGTTTTGAGTCTTAAATTTCATATCAGTTATATATTTGTGAAAACTATCTTCACAACTTCATGCTCAATAGACAGTATAGATGGATTTCACAACCTATCATCTCTCACGGGCAAATCAACACATTATTGACTCAAATTTTGAAATGTTCCTTTGTATAAGCTTTGGATTCTCCAAGGTAGATACATGGAAACTTGATTTTACCTAAGGACAGAAACTGAAACATGATCTGTACTTCTATTTCTTTTGATTTTGTTATATAACAAAATTTAACTGGTGTCAGATTTAGTTTTATTTTATTCGTGTGTAAGTAAATGCCACCTGTGTGTGGTCTGGGAAAGCCAGTTCATTTTGCATAAGCTTCAGAATCTCAAATTAAATAAAAACTTAATTCATAATAGGAACAAAAACAGAAACAAAGTGTATTGCAATTAAATATAGCAGCCAATGACTATATGCCCTGTGGAATTATTTCCAAATACAGTTTGTATATTTGAGTCTATAATTTTCAGAATGACAGTACAACTGAGAATTTTGTAAGTTATTCTAAATAGCAAATGATTCTTAAACAATGGTTCTTAAAATAGATGTATAAATAAGTATATTTGGTATATATCAGAAATAGATATATGCAGTATGCTTATGCATTATATGCAGTATTAATATATAAATGCATACACACATATTTGCACTTAACCATTTTAGTAAAGACCCTTTGGAGTCCAATACGAACAATAATCTCTTCGTGGAAGAGTATGTTCTTGGTAACATTGCATAATTCTGCCAGAACATTATTAAAGAAATAATAAAGTTTATTGATTCTACCCACCATTTTCAAACCCTCTGTGCACTACGTACACCATAATCATTCTTTGCTTTGATCTCAGCTTCTCCCTGCCTGTCTATGAATTCTCATGATGGCAGGTCGCCTTAGAACACACAAAGTGTCCTCTAACGTGTATACTCATCACACAATATAGGACTCCTGCTGTTCATGGTCTGTCAGTGTTTTCAGAACACAAGCAGCAATTTAGATTACTAGTTATTTGGACTAATGCTAATTGTTTTCAAAAAGTATACAAAAATTGTAAAAATATTGTATCATTTAAGCATGAAATCAGTCTGTAAAATCCCATATGGCAGCTCAATATGATCTCTCTACTGTACTAATGTAAACAATCATTGTTACAAATACTTCATGAACTGAAGTTATCTCATATTTGTTTGCTTAACTGGGTATGAAGTTTGTGTTGACTCCTGAGATTTCACAACTCAGGGTAGATGAGGTCAGCAAGGAGCTCTGAACAAGTCTGAAGAAGCACAGCTCTGGAGAAAGGGGGAGTCTCTGTGGAGACAGCTTTCCTCTGACACTCATCTGAGACATGCTGCTAAGCTTGCTGCCCCTCTTCTGTTAGACACACAAACAAGCAGAAAGCCAGATATGCAAGCATCTAGGTTATATCTGATTTCTAATTCCAGTCATATATCTCAGGGACAGCCTTGGGAGGTGGACAGAAGGAAGCTTATGGTCAAAAGTCATAATGACTACTGGGCTTTGGACCAGGTCCTTGGGGGTGGTGGCTCTTAGAAGTATCTGTACAATCCAGAGGCATCATCTGTTATCAGTACCTGTGAGGTCAGCTTGATAGAGCCAGAGACTCAGTTGTGCCACACCCCTCCTTACAAACTGGCTTCATGCAAGAAGTCAGTCTTGCTGAGCAGAAGAAGCCAAGCTGGAAGGTTTGGAGAGCCAAGGCTCTTCTGCACACAGCTTCATTTCAGAGTTTCTCATCTGTGTGGCCTCACCAGCCACATAACTATGGTTAAATCATTTTGCCAAGATTTCTAATTCCAGTCACCACCAATGCAGGAGCATTTCCTGGGATACTAAGAATAGCCTTTTGGCCAAGGTAACCTAACTTTAGGAACCTCTGTAAATTTTTTTAATCAGACTCTAATTGGCAGGAAATGTTCTTTTCTGATGCTAATTACTATGCAATTACACACATTCTGCAAGTGAAAATTATGACCTACTTAAGACATCGTAAATATTTGCTCTTACACACACTAGCATTTTTCTGTATTATGGCTTGTGTACTTCACCACAAAATGTGGAATTCATGTGCTAGGTCAGCAGGACAAATAGTAGAGATTTGGAGCCGATCCTCCTGCATGGTTCAGATTTTGTATTATGAATATGGAGAAGAAACATTTCCCAGTTTTACTTTTACCAAGTAATTATTATTCTCTAAGTTTCTTCCAATACATGTTGTAACTGAGGCAGGAAAACAAGGAAAATTATAAGTACATGGAAGCCTCTCACCATGGAATCTGGTTGATGCTGCTCTCCAGCTGAGAAGACAGAATCCCAGAGCAATTAGCATTTGTTGTGAAGGTCTCCAACAGAGAAAAGGCGTTGGGCAGGCTAAGGTCTGTGTGACCTTAGGAATTGCCTCATTCCTCTCTCTGTAGCTTTTCTGGGGACACCAAACAGGACTGTCAACACTACCCTCTGGCATCATTGTGAACTACACTTTCCTTAGTTAATCTTAATCCTGTCAAGTGCCACTAAGGAGTAACCCTAAAATCTAATTTAAATTCCTTGGAGTCCCTTTTGTACAAATTCAGGTGCATCAATTGTAAAGACAATGAAGGGCAACTTTCAAGCCCTTTATTCCCTTACTACATGATTCTCTTTCTCTTATTACTCCTGTTTAAAATCTTGGGAAGCGGGCACAAAGTCCCAGCCCGAGCTATCCACAATTCATAGACTATTGGAGTGGTAGAAGCCAATTTTAAGTGTGTGGCCCCAGATAGATCTACTACTCTCCTGGAACTGACCACACACCCAAGTGTACTGGTGTTCTTCTTTCTTTCTTTCTTTCTTCCTTCCTTTCTTTCTTTCTTTCTTTCTTTCTTTCTTTCTTTGTTTCTTTCTTTCTTTGTTTTTGGTTTTGTTTTTAAAGAGGACTTAAGTTTAGATGAGTAGGACCTGAGAAGAATTAGGGGAGGGGTAAATATGACCAAAAAGTATATTTTGCAAAATTCACAAAGAACTAAAAGCATGAAAAAAATCTGTTAAAAAATATCATTTAATGAATCCATCTCTATTTATACTGAAATAAGTCAAAAGAAATAAGCAGGTGGAATTGTCCACAGAGTATCACAATACAATTCCAGAGTCATCAGAAGGAAATTTCTAAAAGGGGCCAGTACATGTGTGTTGTTTGTTTAAGAAAGTATTTTTTAAGGTTTTTGTCTATATGTTATTAAATATTAAAGCTCACGTGGCCTTTAGTGGGGCATGTCTTGTTCCCTATGGCTGGCTGTACAGTCATAGGAAAGGAAGGTCAGAAGGGTAGAACTGACTAAGCCATGGGCCTACTACTGTGTGTATGTGTGTGTGTGTGTGTATGTGTATGTGTGTGTGTGTATGTGTGTGTATTTCTGTGAGTATATGTATGTCTCTATGTGTATATTTCTGTGAACATATGTGTATTTCTATGTGTTTATTTCTGTGTGCATATATGTCTGTGTCTTTGTGTGTGTGTGTGTCTACATGTGTGTATATATGTGTGTCTGTGTGTGTCTGTGTATGTTTCTGTGTCTGTGTGTATGTCTGTGTGTATATGTGTGTCTGTATGTATGTATTACTGTATGTATATGTGTCTGTGTTTATTTATTTATGTGTGTATATGTGTCTCTGTGTACTTTTGTGTGTCTATATGTATGTATGTATATATGTATGTATATATGTATGTGTGTCTGTGTGTCTTTATGTGTGTGTATTTCTTTGTGTATATGTGTGTCTCTGTGGGTGTGTATCTTTCTATGTGTATGTGTGTTTCTTTGTGTGTGTCTCTCTGTGTGTGTATGTGTGTGATATGCTAACAAGCACAAGTGGAGATCAGAGGACAATTTTGATGAACTGAATCTTTTCCTTCTACCAGAGGGGTTTAAGGTTCTGACTCAGATCTCCATGATACAATTCTTGATAAAATTTCTGATCTCTATTCTTCTCAAAGTCCAAGAGATTCCTTTCAGACATGGATCCAGGCTGAGATCCATGCACCTGGGAAGCAGCCAGCCCCAACTGCATCTCAGTTTCCCCCTACAAGGTGGGATCCATCTCTAATTTATGTGTAATTCAATATTAGCACTTTGTGAAAAACATTGTTTATTTTCTATTTCCCACCTATAAAATGACTGATGAAACGATGGACACATGTTAAATACAGTGTTTGATTTAGCTGTTTGTGGAAGGAATGTTTTAGAAAAAAAGAAAGGTTTTTGTTTTCTGTTGAGCTTTTTTGTTGTTGTTACTGTTTTTCCCTTTTAACCTAAGGCTTCTTGGCCTGAATTTCTTTGTTGCTTAGATGTTGTCATTTGACTCCAGGAATATTTATTTTTAAAAAGCTTATATAACATTTAAGTTATTTTTCACTTCATGTTCTGGTATCTTATCTTACAATATTAAAAGATACGAAATACATTTTAATAGATATATAAAATACAACTACTTGCAATTTCTATATAATTTTCAATGGTATTTTAATAATACAATTTTGTATTATTAACTTTTAAACTTTCTAGAAAAAAAATCAAATTTGTTTATTTTTTATAAGCTTTGCATGAAAGACACATACAAGAAATATGAAAATCCTTTGGAGTAGCTTGGGGTTTGGTCTTGTGGTAATTTGAATAAACTAGACTCTATAGACTCATGTATTTGAATGCTTAGTCATTAGGGAGTGGCACTATTTGAAAGGATTGGAAGGATTGGGATGGATGGCCTTGGTGGAGGAAGTGTGTCACTGAGGGGAGGCTTTGAGGTTTCAAAAAGCCTGTGTCAACCCCAGAGTCTCACTCTCTGCCTATAGATGATGATGTAGAACTCTTAGCTAATTCTCCAGCAGCAAGTCTGCCTGTGTGCCACCATGTCAGTTACCACGATAGTAATGGACTAACCTTCTGAAACACTAAGCAACCTCTCAATTAAATGCTTTCTTTTAAAAGAATTTCCTTGGTCGTGGTATCTCTCCACAGCAATAGAACAATGAATAAGACAGGTCTTTGGTTCTACACTGACGTTCTTCTCAGTGAGGCAAGTTAGGCCTGGTTTCTTCACATTCATTGGTTCTAATGGAACCATATAGTTGCACATAGTTGACATATATATCAAAATATGAAAATAGGTGTTAAGGAGAATCAATAGTACAACTAAAGTTACTTTATGATTTGGAAATCATAACGTGTCCCCAAGCACAGTCCTGACAGGCTGAAACTGTTTCACAAGCGTGTGCAGCACTACCAGCATGACAGGTGACATTTCTTTTTTTTTTTTTTTTTAAAGAAAGAATAAGATCAAAATATATTTAAATTTGGATTGTTTTAAATAATGAAAAGATTTTAAAGTGCATGTTTCCCATATTTAGATTTCAGTACATTTCTGTGCCTGAACTGACAGCAGCTTGGAAAGCTCTTCTGAATAAAACTACACAAAATCATCAGAAATGATGTTTGGTTGTGCTTCATATAGAAAACTATAAATTGTCTTCATAAATATAGTATCACTGAAGATTTATAAGTAGAAAATAAATGATGGTCTCTGAAATGAATCTGACTTTCTGCCCTACACATACATATGATTATTCTTTGTCAATTAGGAATACAATTCTGTGGTTTAAGTATATTTGGCCCAAGGAGTGGCACTATTATAAGGTGTAGTCTTGTTTGAAGTGTGTTACTCTAGGGGTAGGCTTTGAAGTCCTATGCTCAAGCTCTGCCCAACGTGGAAAGGAATCTCCTCCTGGCTGCCTTCAGATGAAGATGTACTTTCAGCTCTTTCTCTAGACCATGTCTGTAGCATGCTGTCATGTTTCCCACCATGATGATGATTGGCTGAACATCAGAAACAGTAATCCAGCCCCCAATTAAATGTTGGGCTTTCTACAAGCTGATGTCTCTTCACAGCAATGGATACCCTAACTAAGACAAATTCTAAAGAGAAAAACTATGAAAATATTATCATACAGGAAAAAATAAGCATACATCAGTGATTCCACTTGTCATTTTCCAAATCAACTCTGATATACTGACACAGTGAATTTAGATTTCAGAGGCAGTCCAGGCCAGAGCCTGTGCTCTGGGAAAGTCTTACCTGACAGGAGAAAGAAAGAGAGAGAGAGAGAGAGAAAGAGAGAGAGAGAGAGAGAGAGAGAGAGAGAGAGAAGAGAGAGAGAGAGAAAGAAAGAAGAAGAGAGAAGAAGAAAAAAAGGAAAAAAGAAGAAAAACGAGAGGGAGGGAGGGAGGGAGGGAGGGAGGAGGAGAGAGGAGAGAGAGAGAGAGAGAGAAAGAGAGAGAGAGAGAGAGCCATCTTCTATATAAGATCTACAGGGAATCATCAAGAAATATACAGTCATTTGTTCACACCATGACAAACTACCCCAAATAGCTTGATAAGTGGTTTTCAACATAGTCTAAATCATCCATGCATTACAGAAAAGCCTTTATGTCTGTGAAATACATAAAATCAGGCAGCAACTTGGTTGTTCTGATGCCTGTGGTTAAATCAGATGAGACATGTCAGCGGGGCTGTCACAAGTCATTTCCCTTCTTCAAAGCTTGTGCTGTTGATGTGCAAGAATGCATCCTGGCAGTTGAAAGCAATGCCATGACTAGTAGTGACCACCACTCAAGGATTAGCCTCTGGGGTCAGGTGCTCGTTATTTCTCCTTTACATTTGCTGTGGCCCCTAGTTTTATAGGAATTTTATTTTTATATAAAAAATACCAGAGCATTGTTATTACTATAAAACTGTACTTTAGAATTTGAGTTGCTGTTCTCATGAGTACTCTATCACTCCTACACAATAAGACCAGAACAATTATGTAGCAAATTCCTTTAATGTGAGCAATGGTGAACTGTGTACCCAATGATGAAAACAAATTATATTCATCCTCTTTTGAACATAGACCTATACAGACACATAAGATAATGCACAGGACACAGACACAGTCTGTTCAGTATGCATACACATACCCATCCAAAACATGAGACACACATGAATATGTGCACACAGGACATACACATGTAATCACAAAACATACAAGTATGAATTCATGTCTGGCAGGAAACTGGAGAACCTTCTAGATATGCCATAATCATACTGCTAATCATCAACCACACAGAAATGCTTGAGCTTCACTATTATATAACCATCTCTATTGTGTACACATTTAGACAGAAACCTTCACTTGCATGTGAATGTTGTATCTAAGTATATCATAGTTAGGCCGGAAGTCCTGTGATGTGAGGGGGAAAGATTCCAGGTGGTGACTCAGAACTTACACATTTGTTTCATTGTCACTCAGCCTTGGAAATGACCCACATGAACCCTAAGGTCCCCTCATTCCTCACTCTGTGTAAGAAAGCTAAATTTCCAAATTCTAAGGAAACTACTTATAGAAAATTACTCGTTTTTTCCTTTAATCTATATTCAATTAAATGTCTAGAGTCTTGCCAGTTTTTTTTCCCCCAAGAAGCCTATGTAATAATGATGACTTTGGCAAGGAACATAAAGTACTATTCCAGGATTATAGATATGTTCACTTAAAAATTATTATAATCATACAACTCTATGTTGATATTACAGCATGCTTTGTCCTTTTTATTATAATATTTCTGCTTGTTCTTCCATTCCCTCTGTAGACTGAGTCTGCCATTTACTTTTATGTCTTATGGTGGCAGGTCCACCTCTGTCTTCATCTGAGGAATAATTAAGAGGGGTCTCCTGTTACTCAGAACACTAGCTCAGTTGGATGAAGACCATCATGAAGGAAAGCTGTGGTTTCATGCTTGTCCATCAGGTTATACACAAGGTCCACTTACTCCTTAGATAGTTCTCTTTCCTAAGAGAATTTCAAGTCCAGAAAAAATTATCAAAGTGAAATTTTCTACCACCCCAAAGGTGTGGTTATTTAGAGTCATCAAATATATAGCTATGCCAGCACAGGTTTGCCTAGTGAACTGTTCAGTAAATCTCCCTTGATGATGCAGATAGAGAAAGCTACAGTCACTAATAGTGCCTGAATAGGAATCCCACAGAGTAGACAATTTGACCCTGTACAGGCCACTTGCTCATGAAGCTTGGGCTGAGAACTGGCAGATTGGTAGCTGTCTTCTCGGCTGAGAACACACACATCTATGAATGTCACGTTTCTTTCCAACTATCACTGTCTCATAGCAATGAGGAGCCTGAGAGGCTTCTAATCTTGATGAAGCCAGTGTGTTGCCATTTAAAGTCTATTAAACAACATTAATAATAATAATAACAGACATGACTGGAAAGATTGTACAAATACAATAAGGTTCAATACCCACAGGGAGCCAATCAATGCACAAGAATGTCCCCCAGGAAAATTGTAAGACATGAGGAAAATGGATATTTTATCTGTGTTGATAAAACTTTCAGCTTAATTGGAGCTTGAATTCAATTCAATCTAGTTTAGGGCAGTCTGTGATTGTCCCTAAAGTATTGCTGTAATGTGTGAAATTATATCTCAGAGGAATTAATGGTATTCCTGAGCACATAAATAGAACAAAGGTTGGAAGATTTTCCCCCTGCACATATTTAGCATTGGGAGCTTTGTTTCACTTTAAAATGCAACTATTTGGGCAGTTGTCTGAATTATGTAAATCTAACTCTCATGATTACAGTATCAAATAACTGAGTCAAGCCAATAAGCTTAGAAATAGTCACAGTTTTGCCTTTTATTTCATTTCTGTGTTCATGACAGATGAGCAAACAGTATGACAAAAAAGAAGATGCACTCCTGTAGTAGTTGAGAGACCTTGACTCTGCTGATTTGGACAATGACAAAAGTGTAAATAAAATAAATAAGACTACTAACTGTGACTCCAGTATAACTTTGGAAAGCTGGAGTTGAAGGGTGGAGGGATGGCTGAGTGGGTAAAGACCTTTGTTTTGTAAGCATGAGGCCCTGAGTTCAGCTCTCCACAACTCAGGCAAAGTCAGTGGTGCAGGCCAGCACATCTGGATATGTAGGCAGGAGCATTGGCAGGCAGGGAAATCCCTGTAGGAACAGGGTGGCCTGGGAAGACTGGCACTCAAAGATCTCCACTGACTTACGCACACACACACACACACACATACACACACAGGCAGGATGGAAACATATATATGTTCACACATGCATACAGATATGCATAACATCATACACAGATATACATATACAGATAAGTTGGCAATTAAAATATCCACACATTATTTAGGTTATTTAGTGTTCGTCACTTTATTAATTAAAAAAATGAAGGGAAATGACAATATTCCCACCAGGAATTCAAAATGAACCATAAAAACTAAGCAAGAAGCAGACTTTAAATATCTGAACACTCTTTTTGGATTTAAAGCTTAATTATCAAATGAACAAAGATCCTGATTAATGCCTAATAGAGGAAAATGATATTCTGTAAAATCTTGTACTATCTATGAACATATGAAAGGGTCCTGGGTGAGTTCAGTTAGATGTGAGATCAAAAATAAAAGCTGGAATGAAGATACTGCACATCAGCATAGAAAAAAATGCAGCATCCAGCAAACGCTTTCTGTCCTTGGTTCTGTCTTTGCAATTTGCCTGCAGTTCTACTTTAACTCTTAGTGTAACCTGCCCCCTCTTAGGCTTCTTTATGTATGCTTGTTTTCCAAATGACGCTGCTGCCTACAAGAAAGTATGATCTGTTTGGCTTTTTCACAGTAGCACATGTGTGGACAGGGTGATCTGACTTGGTCAAAGTACAGGAGTCTCTTCTGCTCTTCCCAGAGTTGATCCAAGGAATCCAGCTTCCTCATATAGAAATCCCACTGCTCTCATGCAACTCTTGTTGTACATGTTTTAATGAACAAATGAGTCGGGAGAGAGAGATGGAGATGGAGAGAGTAACAGAAAGAAGGGAGAAAGAGAGGGATGGAGGGGAGGGAGAGATGGATGGAGAGGGAAGGAAGGGGAAGGAATGAAATATATTTTCTTTTTACGTCTATGTGTATGAAAGTGTGTCGTTGCATCCCTGAATGCAAAGTCTGTGAGGGCTAGAAGAGAGTGGCCGAGTCACAGGAATTAAAGGGAGCTGGGAGCCGCCTGATGTTGGTCCTCAGAACCAAACCCAGGTCCTTGGGAAGAGCAGTGTGTTCTGTAACTTCTGAGCCATCTCCACTTCCTCCAATCTTTTAGTAGAACTTTTCAGTTGAGAGTAACAGTGTTATGGCTTATCATGCATTTGAATAAGGGTTTATAGACTGTGTATGTCTTATAAGCCAAGAACACAGACATGGTATAAAGACATGGGATAGCCAGACATGGCTCAGGTTCTTTTCTATGTTCATTCACAAGCATGAAGTTTCTAATTAATTTTCTGCATATTTTGATGACGCTGAGTTGTGGTTCACAACCCAGCTGAGCAGCTAACAGCCTTCCAGACCCTGCAATCCAGAATGAAGCCCATATAATTCAATTACAGCCATTTAAGCTGAACTTTAAGTTCCAAAAATCAAATTAGAAGAGGTTTTGTGATCTTGAGCACAGAAACTTGGATCTGGCAAATAATAGTTTAACATGACCATTACATTCAATGCCTGACCCATTGACAAGCCCTAGTATGGAGTTGTAATAGTCATTAGCAGAGCACACACTTGATATTAAGGAGAAATTGAAGGCTTGGGGAGATGATTTAGTCATCGAAGTACTTGAGACGCTCACAAGAGATCTTGATTTTGGATCCTGATCATCCACATAAAAAGCGAGGATGCCTGTAATTCCAAACCTGGAGAAGCAGATACAGAAGAGCCTCTGACAAGCCTGCCTATCCAAGCTGGTATGCTCTTGGATCAGTGGGAGACACTGTTTCAAAATATAAGGTGCAAAGCGATGGAGAGAACGCATACAATGATGTCGTCTAGCCTCCACACATGGGCACACTAGCATGTGGATGCACACGGGCACACACATGCAGAAGGAATTGAAGAGGTAGAACACATTGACTTTCTCTGCAGTTGTGCTTCTACTGCACTCCATCAGTCCTTCAGATTCCTGAGAAAGACTATGACAGACCCAGCTAGCATCACAGTTTGGAGGATGGGAACATGTCTTTAAGATCAAACAACTCTATTGATTCTTGATCATCCTATGTGTGGCTCAGCATCTGTTCAGGTGTTCTCTGTACACCTACTGTGTGTACATTACTCAGAGTAAGAAGTGAGGCACAAAAGAGGATGCTGTCTGGGAATTACCTAACCAGTAGAGGCAGTAGAGAAGTTTCCCCGCAGAGAACTGAGAACATGGCATTAGCCAGGAATCTTTCCCGTAAATATATTTTCGTATGCACATATTCAAATGTAGCCAAACTACCATATGCCAAACTGGAAAGCTATCTCTGAATGTGTAAAACATATGAAAGCTGGAAATCTAAGCATCTAGGGGAGTCTAAGTAGAAAATAACATATCCCCATAAAAAAAAAAAATCTGCCTTTCTTAATTGGCAGTATTTCCCAGTGAGTTTCTTTGTAATGTTTCCAGCAGAGCACAAGTAAAGCAATTGACACCTGGAAAGCCTGGCAACACAGCCTCAAAGGGACATGAAGGCCGGCACGCCCTGACTTGCCTCTGGCACATCACCAAACCAAGATCTGCCTCCATGCCTGAGAGACAACTGCTTTCCTTCTTACCTAAGCTGGGCTTTGAATTTAATTGTGTTTAAATAAGAATGTTAACGTTGTAAGTTTAGGAAGCTGTGGATGTGGATAGTCCAGCATTTACAGATGTCATCTCCAAAACCACAACTTCAGTGCATTATAGTGAGAGTCTGCCCTTAGCTATATTCATATAAAATTAAAAAAAAAAAAAAAAAAAGATGGTTTGGTTTGAAGAGATGACTCAATGGGTAAGTACTTGCCACACAAGCATGCTGCCCTGAATCCTGAAGGAATGGTTTCAATAAGGCCTTATTTTCCTCCCTATTTTCTCCTGTTTGCCGGTTCATCATTTTTTCTCCTGTACAGTATCCTTTTGGTTCATGAGCTACCAAGAACAATGTCTTTGCTAACTCAGCTGGGCACTGGTAGAGCTCCTTCCCTGGGAATCCTTTCAATCTGTTCTTAGTCCTAATGATTCTGTAAGCAACAAATGGCTTCAATTTGTTTCTTGGTTTTGGTGGTGAAGCAGTTAATAGAAACTGTAGTGTCCCTGGTTAATCTTGGGTTGAATCCATGGTGATCAAATTTGGGACATGATAACAGACACTAGGAGTATGATGGTAATAATGAGTGTTTCTGTCCCAGAGGCAAAGAAGAGATCAGGCACTTTTCATCTCCTGTTTGAACTTGGTGGGTTTTCTCTACTTCCCCTTTAGTTGGAGGCAGAACTCCTATGAATTTGGCTTTATCTCTTAAGTCTCTGAACAGTTTCTTCCTCTTCACTAGTTTCTGCTCCTTGAGCCCAGGGTCCAGAATGCAAGTGCTCCTTCTTCTTAGAGGTCATTTGAATAGCTTTTGTTGTGTACATTCTCATCAGTACAAGAGCACAAAGGGTTACCTTATGCCTGCCTATTCATTTCAAGCTCAGGATATTCTTGCAAAGTGTCAGTCTTGTGGCTAAATGAAGTAAAAGCTTAGTGTACTTTGCCTTGCCTAATTCGTCTGTTTGCTATGATGGAATTAGAAAGGCTTTAAATTAGAAAGACAGACACACCTGACAGAGCTTAGAATGCATGAAGCCCAGAGTAATACCCTAAACCATTTAAATGCAGTGTGGAGAGACACTTCTGTAATGACATCATTCCAGAAGAAGAGGCAGGAGGATCATAACTTCAAGTTCACGATTAGCTATATAGCAAATTCAAGGCCAGTTTGGGATACATGAAAGCATGTATAAAAATAAAGCACAAGAAAACAAACAAACAAATAGAACTAGAAGGAAACTTATTTTCAACACTAAGGGAAGCTTGGTTGTGGTTCTCAAAATCCTTGCATCTGTGTTTGACTCTCTAGTTTACATCTTTATTCTTCCCACATGGCCCGAGACATTATTTATTATACATATTTTATTAACACACTTTGCCAATACAAATCCTTTTACAATATTTCAGGCAAACTTCAAATGAAAATTTTCAGAAATTCCCCTTATTTTAAGTAAGGCAACCCCACAAAGACTCATATTTCAGAGATCTCCTAATGAGAATACAATACTCCTGAAGGTGGCTGGCTTTGAGGACAATCCATACAGCACGATCTAACAATCACCTCTGAATTGCACATGGGCAGACTCCCTAAGCTATAGAGTATAATAACAACCATATTCATGCAACTTGCCTTGTGTCATATAAGATGAGTATTCATAACAATTAATGATGCCAATTTAATGGATGCCAATGTATCTGTGAATGGTTATTTCTTTGCTTTTTCTTTTGATTTTTCAAATAAAAGACAAACTCAATCTTCAGATACTGGTGTCCACAAAGATGCTAGAACCATCGGGGATGATGATAGGGTTGCCAGAGTCAACAAAGATGAGGACAGGTTGTTGGAAGCAGTCAAATACATCAGCAGTCTGGAAAGTTCTTTCTTTAAATCAGCTTGAGTTTACCTTTTAAAGTTAAAATGTTCTCATCATGATACAGTTCTAGACAGCCACATATATGAAAGCCTTGTGACTTTAGATACATGTATCCAGATGTTCTTAACAGTTGCTTTTCTATGAGTTTTAATGAAAGGTTACCATTGAAATTATGCTTGCATGTATAGTAATGCATATGTGTGTGTGTGTGTGTGTGCGGCATCGAGCGCGCACGATGCGGTCAGAGGATAACCCTGGCTATATATTCCTCAGACACCATCCTCTTCCCTGTGTAGAGCTCACTGATCGGGCTGGGCTATATGGCCAGCAGCTCACAGATCTCCCTGTCTCTTCCCTTGAGAGCTGCCATAATTGCTCATCATCATGCATACCCTTGTTATGCCAGTTCTGGGGATTAAAGTCAGGCCCTATGCTTTCAAGGCAAGCATTTCACCAACTGAGCTGTCTCCTACCCCTTAAAATACGCTTTTTGACACAGACACTATACAGTGAGTAGGAATGTAGAAGGATTATCTTATTCCTATGATAAACTATCGTATTTTATATTTGCTCTTGAGTTTCACATTCTTGGGGAGAATGTCCTTTTAATGTAAATTTTTTAAATGAACCTCCTTGGAAATCTTTAACAGATTATTTGTAGCAATTTACTTAGAATTAATCCATATAAATCTTGGGCTAAACCACACATTTTCCACTTCTTTTTTTTTTGTCCTCCAGCTTCCTTCTACTTTTTAATATTCTTTTTTTCCCCTTTTCCTTGAGTTCTTAAAAAAAAAAAAAAGTAAGAAAACTGAAATGTAATTTCTTCTGCAGTATTTTGTTTTGACACTGAAATTTTGGCCAGAAACGATGCTGCTTTAAACATTCAAGAGTGTGGGCCTGTTTTCAATACGAACTGAGATTCAGGGAAACATTTTAGACTCACTCAGCCTCAACCGCATTGCCTGCCAGGAACTCCACACAGCTGCAAAACTCACTAAGGAAAACTAGGGTAATTCTTAACAGAAACAACTATCAAATATCCTTACAAATAGAAAATAGAGGTGGGCATAATTAGCAGAGCGGAGGGTATGTTTCTGAAGCTCTGTCTCATTCCTTCCATCTTTAACAACGAGAAAGCAAGTTAGCTTTGCAGCCTATAATAGGATGGGTATAGAGACTACTCACCTGCTTCATGTCACTCACACTCAAACTCAATGCACTGTGGATTGTCAAGAGACTAGAGATGTTGCAAAGTTAAACTAGCCAAAGCCGAGAATGTATTTTCTTCTTAGGATTACAGAGATCTGATCAAAGAATGAAGACTCATACTGTAGTGCTCTGCGTTACAGTTAGGAAAGAGTGTGAGGTGGCCAATCATTTCTTCTCCCACTCATTCTCCACTTCTGTGACTTAAAGAATGTGTTAACAAAAATACTAAATAAATATTTGGGGGTGTATATGCAACTGACCAGAAGCAATAGAGTAGAATCAGGATGATCACAAGAAAAATAAAAGCAGATGACAGTCCCAAGCTCCCCCAGCGGGCACCTCTTCCCAATGTCTTACAGGATTACTGAAGGCTAGTAATAAATTTCAGAACACCTTTTCCTCCTTGCGAAGGGCTGGACTCAAAACTACACACATGTTATCCAATTTCTCTGCTGTTGACCACATCCCCATCCCGAGACCACTTCTTCTGGGATTCTGAATATCTTTCATGTTAAACTGATGAGGCTGCTGTAGTGTGCTATGGAATACAGAAACGTCTAAAAGATAATTTATCATTTTCAACTCCAAATTTAAAGAATACATAAAAGTTTAAGGTCTACAGAATCCAGATTGTTTGATAAATTTGATAAACCATTTAGGTACTAGTGCTTTGTCAGACTTGACCAATAGCCAAGAAACAATTCATTTCTAGCAATCATAATTAAAATTGACATACATGGTTAATGCTTTAAATTACCCATTGTTGTTCTTTGTCCTCCAGAGGCTCATGTGTTTGAACAGTTGGTTCCCAGCTTGATGAAGTGTTTGGAAAGGTTCTGGGACCTTTTGGGTAAAGCCTTACCGAAGAAAGCACAACATATTGGGGTGGCTTTAAGGTCTGATAACCAGACCCACTCACTACCTGTTGCTTCCCTCTGCTTCCTGAGTGCAGAGCCAACTTCAAACTCATGCTACACAAGGTCCACTATGATGGGGTGGGACACTCTGTAACCATGAGCCAAAAGAAATCCTTTCCCCTGAAGTTACTTTTCTCAAGTATTTTATCACAATACCAAAAAAGAGCTAAGATACACAATGAAACTGTGTCCTGCTGCTACCTCAAGATCTAGTCATGCTGTCTCATGCCTCTGTGTTACCTCAATGCTCAGCAGTCTTGTTGGCAGTGTTGTGGAGATGTGTGATCTAACTCAGTCTCTCAGAGTTGCTTCTACATTTATGGCCAGCTTCCTTGCCTGTCTGTGGTACCAACATAGAAAAAATAAAACAAAAGAAAAATGGCCAAAGCAACCCTAAAAACCCTTGAGTCATTTTGAATGGGGTTGAGTTAGCTGGATAACATAGTTTTTATGCAAACATGAAATACAGAATATTTACATTCAAGGAAGCTAATGTTTTGACTCTCCTTAAAAGCAAGCGAGTTCATATTTCTTATTATCTTTCACATTAGGAGAGATCCCAGCCCCTCAAGGTAGATAAACTTTGTTCATCACAGTGCCTCTGCTGCAGTGAGCTATAAATATCTGCACCCCTGTCTTTAAAGGGGAACATGGTAGAACACTTACCTGGCTCTGGATCTTAAGATGTTTATGAGGAAAGATTCATTGGAAGATATCTTCCCAAAGTCAAGAATCCACTGAGAGACTGTTCTCTGCTGTTAAATGACAATATAAGGGATAGATAATCCTCACTAGACCAGACTGGGACATTCCTGACATGAAATACCATCAAAATAGAAACAACATTCTACTAATTTTTGGCTCTGATTCTGACTCTCCTTCTATGGAAATATAAATATATAAGTATTTTTCCTCCCATGAAAATGATGGTTCTGCATTAAAAAAAAATAAAAGATTCTGTTGCCATTTTGTAAAATAAAAGTAAGTTTATATTCTTAGTATTTGACTGAAATGTTATTTCTCCTTTCCAAGACAGGCATATATCCCTGTCTGCACACAGTCCTTGCCACTTAGGGAGTAAGCTCTGTCAGTATTCTCACCCTGTGGTGGCCCATAGTGTGGGCTCTCTTGCGTGTGAATTTACAACTAAGCAGTAGATGAACTGTGCCCTGTCAGTTTATCTGCATAAAGGAAGAAAGATTGTTTATTAAGTGTAGAAATAAAGCTAGGGAGACAAGCAGGTCCTTGGTGTTCACCGGCCTCTGAGTCTACCTTGCATTATGAGTTCCAGGCACTATGAGAAAACCTAACTCAAAAATCAAGGTAGAAGTCACCTGAGGATTAACAGCCAAGATCGTTTCTGTCTTTTCCCACATGCATGTGCAGACCCATGTACTCACATACACATGAACACACACATGAATCTACACACGTCTCCATTTCCCAGGCCTACTTCATTCAAGTTGGATGAAAAGTCAAACTTTCCATAGTGGTTGCACCATCTTGCAATCCCACCAACAATGGAGGAGTGTTCCTCTTTCTCCACATCCTCGCCAGCATCTGCTATCACCTGAGTTTTTTATTTTAGCCATTCTGACTGGTGTGAAGTGGAATCTCAGGGTTGTTTTGATTTGCATTTCCCTGAGGACCAAGGATGCTGAACATTTCTTTAGGTGCTTCTCAGCCATTCGCATTTCCTCAGTTGAGAATTCTTTGTTTAGCTCCTTACTCCATTTTTTAATAGGGTTATTTGGTTGCCTAGAGTCTAATTTCTTGAGTTCTTTGTATATATTGGATATTAGTCCTCTATCGGATGTGGGATTGGTAAAGATCTTTTCCCAATCTGTTGGTTGCCGTTTTGTCCTATTGACAGTGTCCTTTGCCTTACAGAAACTTTGCAATTTTATGAGGTCCCATTTGTCAATTCTTGATCTTAGAGCATAGGCCCTGGCGGTTCCTCAGAAAATTGGACATATCACTACCTGAGGACCCAGCTACACCACTCCTGGGTATATATCCAGAAGATGCTCTAACACATAACAAGGACATATGCTCCACTATGTTCATAGCAGCATTATTTATAATAGCCAGAAACTGGAAAGAACCCAGATGCCCTTCAACAGAGGAATGGATACAAAAAATGTGGTATATTTATACAATGGAATATTACTCAGCTATTAAAAACAATGAATTTGATAAATTCTTATATAAATGGATGGAACTAGAAAATATCATCCTGAGTGAAGTAACCCAATCACAAAAGAACATACATGGTATTCACTCACTGATTATTGGATTTTAGCCCAGAAGCCTGAAATACCCAAGATTCAACGCACAGACCACATAAAGCTCATGAAGAATGATGACCAAATAGGGGAGCCTTCAGTCCTTCTTAGAAGGAGTAACAAAATACTCAAGGGTGCAAATATGGAGACACAGTGCAGGACTGAAACTGAAGGAGATGCTGTCTACAGACCATTCCATCTGGATATCCATCCTATGTGCAGTCACCAAAGGTAGAGGTTGATGTGGATGTCAGGATGTACACACTGACAGGAGCCTGATATAGCTGTCTCCTTAGAAGTCTGCAAGAGTCTGACATACTCAGAGGCAGATGCTCACAGCTAACCATTAAACTGATCATGGGGTTCCCAATGGAGAAGATAGAGTGAAGGCTGAAGGAGTTGAGAGGATTTGCGACACCATGAGGAAAGCAACAATCCCAACCAACCAGAGCCCCCAGGGTCTAAACCACCAGCCTGGGAGCGCTTAGGGAGGGACACATGGTTCCAGCTATATATGCAAGGGAGCTATATATAAGTGGGAGAAGAGATCCTTGGTCCCATGAAGGCTGGACGTCGTGGGGGGGGGATACTCGAGGGTGGGGAGGTGAGGTACAGGGGAGGGTGGAAGGGGGTACACCAACGTGGAGGCAGGAGGGGGGAAGGGATAGTGAGTTCCTGGGAGGGAGGGGGGGAAATGGGGTAAGGAGAGAACATCTGAAATGTAAAAAAAAATTTTCCAATAAAAAATTTCCAATAAAAAAAAAAGAAAAGTCAAACTTTATATTAAATAGCTTATTTTAAGTACAAGTACTGCATATTAATTTTTGAAACATGCTTATATTCTATATATCTTAATTTAAATTTTGCAAAAAAAGTCTTATTAAAGCTAGAGACCTTACTATTTACAATATTCATTTATTTAATTTATTTATTATTTTGGGAGGTTGTAACTTTTATTGATTATTTGTGAATTTCACACCATGCATCCTAATCTCAATCATCTCTCCATCCCTTCATATCTACCTCTGCAGCCCCACCCCAACAAAACAAAACATAATGAAATAACATGAAGACAACCATAAAAATTCTCCCTAGAAACTGCTGGGTGTCACAGTATGTCCAACAGTATATCCTTTTGCCCAAAAAGCAATACTTGCGAATGTTCATTAAAGTGAATCATTGATCTAGTTGGAGGCCTCTGGCTTCTGCTACACTACCAATAATTGATCCTCATTGGGACTCCTCTCAGATATCCTGTTGTTGCCCTGTGTCTAAGAGATTCTTCAGTTTTGTATCTATAGAACTAGCCACTTCACATGCTTCAGCAGTTCATAGATGGGCTACATGTTGGGTTGGGACAACTCAAAGTCCTGGATCTGAGCCTAGGTGGAAACTGAGTTGGTCAGTCTACCAGCTCTCCTGTATCCATGGCACCAGGGTCAGCTCTCCAACTTTGCCCATGTGATGGGTAGAAACCAACTCTCCTGCTATTCAAGCCCTTGCCCAGGCTCTCCCATGCCCACACCATTAGGACCAGCTCTACTGTGCTTCCAGGTGAGGAACATGGATAGCCCTCCCACTCTGACCCCTTGGGGCCAGCTCATCAGCCTACTATTGTCATTCATAATAGTTCACTTTGCTGTTTTGTGTGTTTTATGTGCATGCATATGGGTGCATGTCTGTGCACAGCTGTAGGGGTCGGTATTGTGGAGGCCAGAGGCTGTTCTCTGATGTCTGCCTTGACCATCCTTCACCTTATATGTTGATTGAAGTGTCTCTGTCCTGTTCTGTCTCAGTCTTACATGGCTTCAGCAGAGTTGCAAAGATCTTCAGGTCATGCTAACTACTTGAATTTTATTTGATTCCTTCCCATCAGGGAACTAAACAATGACAGTATCCGGAAATGGTGGGAAGGTCAGTGGGAAGGAAGGTGACTCTATGGTATTTTACACCCAACCATCATATGAACAGCCATCACAACACCTGTGTCTCGACCCTCATCATCCCTTCTGGAAGAACACTGGGGTTTTATTTAAGTTCTATTCCTGTGGGAAATTAGTCAAGAACTTTCCATTTCTCTTATTCTCCTAGACCATAATTGGAAGCAATGTCATTTAGTATCCAGTTAATTTGTATAAAGCAATCAATGAAGGGATTGAGGCTAATTGAGTTGCATTCATTTGGAAGGAAACAGCAGGGGGAAGGCACATTCCTAACAGTGCAGTGAGCTCCAGGAACCACTGTCTGCTATTCTACCTGATTTCTTACACAGAGCCCACTTTCACACACCTCCCACTCATGTTCATTAAAGCACTAAATAGGGTCTGAGGTCAAGGAAAGCTGGGGGTTGGAGAATGGAGAAAGGAGCAGGACCTGAGGACTTATGCATTGCAACTTAAAGGCGATGGATGTGTAAAAAGAGTCACACAGGCACAGATGCCAAGAGCCACCCAGAAGGACTGAGAAAATGGACTGTGAGATGAGAGGGACAAGAATGCTGTGGAAGACATAAGAACTTAACAACTGAGACATTGGCCATGGAGTACAGAGGGCAAAAATGAAGGATCTGGAGGAGATGAAGTTAGAGGTCACAAGAGAAGATTGATGACTGAACAACAGAGATGCAAACAATTCTGTGAGTGACCAAATCCATGTGGCCCAACCAGACCTTTGTACTGAAAAATGCTGGAATCCTTTATGATCAACAGAAATCCACCTTGTTGGTCCAAAGTATTTACCGCATTACTCTTTGCCTCATTTTGTTTATGTACTAAGTATATGGGAATGGTAAGTGGTCTAGACTGTAGTAATAGTGAGTACTACAGATTCAATAATGTAGTAGAGGTGAGTACTACAAAATCAGTATGGCAGTAGTGCTGAGTACTACAGACTCAGTACTGCAGTAGTGATGAGTGTTGTAAATTCAATACCGCAGTAATGCTGAATACTACAAACTTAGTACTTCATTAGTGGTAACATACTGAACTGGTCCAAGTAGGGATTCATTAGTGGTAAGATGCTGAACTGGTCCAACTATCTGACTGTTCCCCACACATGCTATCTATATCATACATTCTAAAGCTCAGAAAATGCTGCAGAAGAGAGGGCAGAAAGATTGCTATGAACTTCTGTCTTATGGATATAGCAATGATGAACACACAGCAGCTGTGGCACCTGTACAAGACATGCACAAGGCAGGAAGAATTGGCAGTAGGAAGGGAAGTAGTTAGGAGGAAGTTGGGGTGAGTAGGAGTTGGGAGATGGCATGCATGTAAGGGGAGAGAAGTTAATCATTGTACCCATGTTCAAGGATGAGATTTGTAAAAGTCATTCTAACTGAAAATAGTAATGCCTTCGCTTCATAGTCCTATGCATATACTGCACCAAAACCCATCAATACACAGTGTATGCTGTATATCTAGGGAATTTTATTTAAAACATACTCTAAACTTGTATCAATAAGTACATAGAAATTATTCATTAAAATAATTCGCAAGATACTGGCATATTTAAGGAAAATACGTTGTATGTGAAAAGCTGAAATGTGTAAAAGAAAAATATTTGACTTCTTTCCGCCTCTAGTCACAAAATTCTCTCATAGAAATGCTAAACACTAGACTTTGAAAACACTTGAAGAGTTAAATTCAGGAATTTAAAAAAAAAAAGCATTATAGCGTTAAAATCATTAGCCAATACTATAGTATCTGAACAAGATCAATGGCCCAAATTAAAATCATCATCAATAGAGAAGAAAATAAACTGTTATGCAAATAAACTACCACTTACATATTTTTGGTTTTCTTTCTTTACCTGGATTTGTAGGCTGACTTACAGTGATTTTGTTTAATGAGGAACCAGGCACAAGGAAACAGGGCAATGACCCCATGAATTTTTTTGAGTCAAATTACTGTTCCTCTCAGAGATGGTTCTGATAGCTGTCCATCCTTGTAAACTGATCAGCCCTGATTAAAATGGAATTTAGCATTTATTTCTGGGTATGTGAAAACGTTTGGGTTCACATGAAAATAGGACTGTTTTTTCTCATAGACTTGATTTAGTTGAATAACTTTTTAACGTCAATAAGTAAACGAAAAGGAACATTTCAACTTGACACTATTCTGTTCAAAGAATCAAAACACTTCATTTGAACAAAGCAATGTTTCAGCATAATTACTCCTTAGAACACCTTAAGGGAACAAATATAAAGTTAAAATAATAGTAATAACAATTTTTTAATGTGGGATTTTGTGATCCTAACAGGTTTCTTTTATAAATAAAGAGTAAAAAGTCTGAATTCCCAAGAAATGATCACTCCATGGGCCTCCAGTCATTTACTTAGTAACTTCACCTGCATATTTTGCTTGGTACAATGATATGGTATTGAGAAGAACCAGAAGCAAATTATTATGTTGAAATTTCTTGACAATGAAAAAGAGTAGACCTTGAGAGTTGTAATCCATGAAAAATGTCCTCCAGAAAATTATACTCAAAAAAGCAAATTCCATGACCATATTTTTCTTAAAACTGTTTTAGAAACCATGCTTGCTTTGTTACTACTTACTTATTTTTGTTTGATGTTTTACTTCCACACACGAAAGTCATAGTAGAATTCTGGCTTCCTCATTAGCACTGGCACTTGCCTATTTATTCTCAGTGAGTTTATGAGAAAGAAAGAAAGAAAGAAAGAAAGAAAGAAAGAAAGAAAGAAAGAAAGAGAGAGAGAGAGAGAAGAGAGAGGAGAGAGAGAGAGAGAGAGAGAAATAAAGAAAGAAAAGGAAGGAAGAAGGGAAAGACAGAAAGAAAGAAAGAAAGAAAGAAAGAAAGAAAGAAAGAAAGAAAGAAACAAACAAACAAACAAACAAACAAACAAACAAACAAACAAACTGGTATCTGAAAGTCAGATTTAGTTGGTTAGCTGTGTGTATCTGTCATAGAAGCCTCCTGCAGAACCTCACTCTGTTTTCTAAAAAGGATTTCTTCTTGCTGCTGAAATGCTGGCTAGCAAGTCTCTGACCCTCTCTGGAGCACACTGATGCTAAGGCTTTTCCTGGATCCAGGTTCCATGAGAAGGAACTGGACGCTGGGAGAAAGGGGCTACAGAAGCCACATGTAATGCAGTTGTAGAGCTTGTCTGAGCAGCAAAGGAGTGCACTTGTGAGTTATGCAACAGTAAAGGACTCTCTTACAGATACACCATGCCCTAGAGAAGGGGAAGAAGCCCGTGCATCCTAACCCAAGACATGCTGCACTAAGAGTCCCCTGAGAGGACAGCTGGTAAGGAACCCACATTTAAACATCAACATCTGCCTAGAAGAGGGAAGGCCCAGAGTTCAGGGCCACCTATTCCTGTCCTATCATGCCAGTAGCCCACACCTCAAGTTTTATCTGCCGAGAAGGAGCAGGACACCACCCAAGAAATCCAGCCAAGGAGGACTTCCCCACAGATGCTGGCAGCTCAGAATTCATGCCACAAAGCATGTAGGTCTAATGTGACAAACTGAAAGACTTCTGGAGCTATTATTGTTCAACCAATACTACCATGTTTCAAGAAGTGGTGGAAATTTCCAGTCACTTATCTAAACTCTTCACCTAAAAGGAGCATTTTCAGCCTCATCTATAACTCAAGTTTCCTCTTCCAGCAAGAGGTCTAGGGATGAATTCTCTTTTGATTTTCATTGATAATTAAGAAATTCTTTTGGGTTAATTCATTCCACTGTGGTCTGACTCCAATTTCTTGTGTTACATAGGCTTTATTTTGGAAATAACTGCCATTATCCAAGTTTTTCTGAAGCTGTGTTTTACTTCATGTGTATTTTGGGTTGTATTATATTTTTTTTTGCCTGTAAATTTACTCCGTGGTATGTGTGTGTGTGAAATCAAGTCCAGGCTAGGCTGATATTAGTGATTATGATTGTGTTTAAGATTTGTGTTGGGAAAATTTAAGCATGTATTTGGTCAAGTGTCCAGTGAAGACACACTGGATGTAAAGTCACCAGTATGCATGCTTATTTATCACAGAGTTACTATGAGTGTCCCAGAGCCAGGGCCACTTGCTTGGCCATCTTCCCATCCCCACAGACTAGTTGTTAGAGACAGCACCATGTATGAGAAACATCTATCATCAGAGTTATGCACTGAACATTTTTTTTTATGTGGGAATGAATTACTGAAACAAATTAGCCTTTGTTAAAGCTGATTTATTAGATCGTAAAAGCGCTTTCACATATCTGATCATGCAGCAAACAAGAGCTTCATTTGAGGTGCAGAGGAAGGGAAGTAGCCATTCTAAAATGTGAAGGCAAACTCTTACATTTTAAAAGAGGAGTTCTGCAATAGCTTTATAGACCTGCCCTTCTACCACAGAGTCTAGGAACACAGCCCTGTTCTCAAATCTCCCAGATGATCAATGTCTGGAAAAATCTATTAATAATCAAGGATCACCAGAGATGTTTATTCTACTAACTGTTTAGTTAGGAGGTCCAGCTAAGCTAGAATTTTAGAATTTCCTCACTTTGCTGGTACATTCTGTGACAGATACAGCACGTGTAAGTTTAGGGCTCATTTGTGAATGCTAACCCTGTGAAAACATGCTGACAATTCTATCTCAGAGGATGTACAAGGTCGATTCTGGATATTGACTAGTAAAGAGCATGTAGTGTGTGTACAGGGCGACATATACTTAACTGAAGGGGCATAAAATAACAATGAAATAAATCATAAACACACACGTTCTAACGACAGAGACAATGGACCTGTTGCTGAGCACCAATGCACTAGAAAACAACATCAGCTTGAGTTTTACAAATTATTACATGTGCTCCCTAGTTTTATGTTAACTAGACACAGGCTGGAGTCATTTGTAAGATGGGAACTCAGTTGAGAAGATGCCCCCTCAGATTGGGCCTGCAGGATATTTTCTTATTTTGTGATTGATGGGGAGGCCCGTGTCTATTGTGGGTGGGGACAACTCATGTCTGGTAGTCCTGGATTTCATAGACTGATCGTCCATGGGGAGAACAATCCAATAAGCAGCACTGCCAAAGAGTAATGTGGGATCATTCGCCCAGTGAACCCTTTCTCCCCAAGTTGCTTTTGATCATGGTGTTTCACCCCAACAATAGAAACCCTGACAAGGACAGTGTGCAAATATACTTCAGAATAATCTTTAAAAGCTAATGCCTCAGATTGATTTTTTGTTATAAAATATTTATTCTTTGCTTGATAGCCAAGCCTTACCATTTTAAAAAATGTGAAGGCATTATTTATCTGTTTCCACTGTTTAGATTTCTTTCATTCCCTCTGATTTTAAATATTTATAGGAAATGTCCTTATGTAAAGTTTAACAGATGATCATATCAAACATTGATATTCCGTGTACATATAGAGCAGTTTCAACATCAGTCCTGGGTAACATCATTGTTCCTTTGTTTGAATTTTTCTGCTACATTCTAGGTGTCTTCTTAAAGAACATTTTATGACTTAGTAAGAGGTTTTGCATGAGGGGTTGTATTTCGAGTTTCACTTCAATATCGTGTATCTTCACTTTTGTACAAGGGAAATGACTTAAAACTCTTTCCATCCTTTTTTAATTCCTTTTTTATTATTTAAATTCATTTGCAATCCAGTCCTTGCCCTCCATCAGTCCCCCCTCCTACATAGAGACTGAGCCACCAGCCAGAAACATACACAGGCTGGTCTGAGGCCCCTGGCACGTATATAGCAAAGGTCTACCTGGTCTGGCCTCAATGAGAGAAAATGCACTTAATCCTCAAAAGCCTTGAGGCCCCAGGGTAGGAGAAGGCCTGGTGGGGATGAGGAGAGCACCCTGTTTCCATTCTTAAAGCTTAAGTCTATGCCCGTGAGACTAAGTACGGAGAACACTTTGGTCATGGATATGTGTCCAAACTACACTCCACACCTATGTTTTGATAAATGTGTGATAAAATTGTGTGGACATCATGTCTCTCTGAAGATGTCCTAGTCAGATCCCTGAGACTGTAACAAAAATGCCTAATAGTTAACTTACGAAGTGAGAAGATTTATTTTGGCTCATGGATTCAGACCATGCTCAGTCAGCTCTTCGAAATTCTTGTTTTGCTTTGGTTTTTGTTTGTTTGGGGTTTTTGGTTTTTGTTTGCTTGTGTTTGTTTGTTTTGAAGACAGGCTCTCACAAGCAGCCAGGCTTATACTTGTGATACCTCTTCCTCAGCCTTCCACAAGTGAGATTACAAGTGTAGCACCATACTGAGCAAGCCCCCTTGCTTTTGGATCTGTGTAAAGGAATCTTGTGTCAGAACAAAGCTATTCACTCTATATTCACCATGCAGAAGACCCAAACTGTAGTTGTAGCCAAGTTATATAGTAATTGAAAAAGAATTTGAGATACATGTAAGCTCAAAAATACATCTTTGTTCTAACACTTCAAAGTAAATAGGCTAATGTATCACGTTATACACATAATACCTCTTTTTAAAGGTAAACAAGCAGAGAACAGATTTGCTGCCCCATTTTCTTCTGTTTCCTTGTGATTAGGAGTACAAGGATGGCTCATTCAAACAGGCACCTGTTCTTAAAACAGGTGCCAATTTGAAAAGCCAAGGAAAGTGTGTTGTCATAGAATATATGATTATCATATGGCAGCCGAATCTTCAGTGCCAAGAAATAAGTAATACCTAAATAAATTCAATGAAATGAGAAGATGGAGAGTATAGACAGATTCTCTGAGACTGTGGGTCTTGCATACCTTCCTGGGAACCAATCTTAGATCAATGCCATATTGGAACCTTATCCTCAGTCTCTTGCTCCAGTTCTAGCTTCTTCTTTCTTGTTGGTTCCTTTAAGCTTCTTAGGTCTTGTCTCTTAAACATACAATCGTCTTAGGTGTTTACACTGGGCTCTGTGGTACTATATTGTATACTAGCTGAATACATCATCTGTCTTCACTCATTTATATTTTCCTCCCCTAGGCTCTTTAAAAGTTTTGTTCATATCCTTCTGTTCTACTCAAAGGATGAAATACTATTATTATTCTTCAACTCTTAAGTGTTCCCCAAATATATATCCAACACCAAGCACCACCAATTTTGAGGGTAATATGCACACAGTAGATCTTTTAGGATGGAGTTTTGAAAGGTATACTAGGACCCTGTTCCATTTTTTTCTTTATGTTTGCTTACTGGCCACCTTGAGGGGAGCAGTGTTTCTTTACTGGGCATTCTCTTTCATGTTGTTCTGCCTAGACCAAGACCCATAGTCACAGAAGCAAATGGACTCAAACTTCAGAAGCCAGGGGCCATAACTTGGCTTTCTTAGGCATTTTGTCACACTGACTAACTAGCATAAACAGGAGAATAAAGAACTATGTCACCAACTCTGGAGTCTCGGAAATTTAATATCTTAAGTGGAGACAGTTCTCAAGACTTGGAAAGAGATTCTAAAGAAAGCACCAGATTGTCCCCGTGTCACCACTTAGCTCCACATAAAGATGGTTACCTCATGTTTGTGGGCACAGGATGGGAGAGAGATGGAAGAGAAGTGTGGATATGAGGACATAAGTGTGTCTCAAAAATGCAGAAGCCCCAAGACCTTAGAGGAAGCAAAGACCACAGATGGGGTTTTACACAGCCTGGGAATAAGGGTGATGACAAATCCCAGACACAGTGGTGTAAATGCTATGTCTAGCAGATGCTGTGTTAGTTGATATTACAATGGAAAAGTGTGGAAGGAGCACACCCAGTTTCTTTCTCACAATACTAAAGAATGAGTGGATAGGAATGGGTAGAACAAAAAGACAGGCATAATTTCCCAAGTATAAAGCCCATCACTTGGTAAGAGTGATCACTGAGCTGTTAGTCAGAGGTGTCTCCCAAACTTCACAAATAGTATAGGCTATTGCTATTGCTTTGTTTTCCCACTAGAACTCCATGATGAGACTCTGTTGTGAAAGCTGCCGTAAACATTGGCCACAAGTTACAGAATAATCAAATATGATACTATCCAGGTAGGTTCTTCCCTGTTGACTTGCTTTCATAGTGTTGGAAGGTGTTATAGAGACTGCTGAGGGAGAAAGTCATCAAAGTCTAACATTCACATTAGAATAGACCCTACAAATAGTTCAAAAGCAGCCATTGTGGAAAGACATGACCATGTGCATATGGCACAAATATTATGGGGAAAACCAACCACTTTCTGGTGGGATTTAAGGCCTGCTTCACAGGAGGAGATATATCTCTGGTACTGTAGTCTGGCCAAGAACCCATGTTAGAGAGTTCACAGACCCCATGGGTGAACCTACTACCACAAATTTGCTAAATGATTAGTATCAAACTGCCCTATAAATTAGTATCTTTGTGCAGTTGGATTAGTACAACCCTCATATTTCATTAGGTAAGGTTTGTGTGTGTGTGTGTGTGTGTGTGTGCGTGCGCAGTAGATAAAGAAACAGCTAGTGAAGGAAACTATAAAGTATCTGTGAAGTGTTCAAGCACAAGTGAGATGCTGATATCATGCCCCTCCCTGAGACTCAGGAGTCATCAAATAGGAAGCAGGAATGTAAATGTAATTTGAGGTGTTCATCACCCCTTTGCTCCCAAATAACTGCACATTGTTTCTAAGCCTGTTCTAGCCCAATTTAGCTCCAGAATAAATGACACAGAGACCTGGAATCTTAGTTAGGGTTTTTTTTTTTTTCAGCTTACTTTATTTGTTTTATTTTTTTAATTTAATATTTTTAATGTCCAAACACAGTAATGGTTAAAATCATTTTTGCATTTTCCAATATTAGGGAATAAGAAAATGGTAACATCTCTCTAACTCTTCCATTTGGAATTCATAGAACAGATCAGTTCAATGGTTAGCTGCGAGCATCTGCCTCTGAATATGTCAGGCTCTAGCAGAGCCTCTAAGGAGACAGCTATACAGGCTCCTGTCAGCATGCATTTCCTGGCATCCACATCAGCATCCACCTTTGGTGACTCCACATGGGATGGATACCCATGTAGGGCAGTCTCCAGACTGTTGAAACTACTGTCTTTTTTCCACTGGATGGTTTTAGCTCCTTTGTCAAAGATCAAGTGACCATAGGTGTGTGGGTTCATTTCTGGGTCTTCAATTCTATTCCATTAATCTTCCTGCCTGTCTCTGTACCAATACCATTGATACAGGTAATTTGTTGCAGTAACAGAAAGCTGACTTAACAGAATAGATATTTTCTTAGTTAGGGTTTTACTGCTGTGAACAGACACCATAACCAAGACAACTCTTATAAAGGACAACGGTTAATGGGGGCTGGCTTATAGGTTCAGAGGTTCAGTCCATTATCATCAATGCAGGAGCATGGTAGCTTCCAGGCAGGCATGGTGCAGGAGGAGCTTCAAGTTCTTTTTTTTTTTTTGCGGCCCCATGAGGAGAGCAACAATACCAACCAACCAGAGCTCTCAGGGCCTAAACCAACAGCCTGGGAACACGCAGGGAGGGACCCATGGCTCCAGCTGTATATGTAGTGGAGGATGGCCTTATCAGGCATACGTGGGAGAGGAGGTCCTTGGTTCCATGAAGGCTGGATGCCCCAGTGTGTGGGAATTCGAGGATGGGGAGGTGGGAGTGTGTGGGTGGGTAGGGGCACATCCACATAGAAGAAGGAGGAGGGGGGGATTGGATAGGGGGCGTCTGGGAGGGGAATGGGGAAAGGGGATGACATCTGAAATGTAAATGAATAAAATATCCAATAAAAAAGAGGAACACCCTGTGCACCTGTAAAAAAAAAAAAAAAAGAAAATGGTAACATGCTATGGTTTACATAACAGAGAGGCAAATTTTGTTACTTACTTACTGTCTTCTTTGTTAACTAATACCAATTAAATAATCAGGGAGATAAAATCCTCATGGTTATAAGCAATTTTTTTTCTGGATTATACATTTTTTGTGTCTTTTTTCCAAATCTGCTTTTATTTAGGTAAGTTCTAGGTTGAGGAACTAGCAATACAATAGATGCAAATAGTCAAGGAACAAGCAAGACAATAAATACAAATAGTCAAAGAACAAGCATGGCAATAAACAAAGTTCCATGAACACCGCAGTGATCACTGTTTCTAAGGGCTTGTCAGGATGATCAAAATATCTGAGCCTACTTCCCTGTCCTAGCCCAAAGTCATTTTCATGTCTGAACCCTACTTTCTTGTTCTAGCCTAAAATTTAGATTCCTGCCTGAAATTGCTTCTTTGTTCTAGCCTAATGTCTGATTCCTGCCAAGCAGGCCGTTTCCTTGTCCTTAGTCAGGGTTTTACTGCTTTGAGCAGACACCATGACCAAGGCAACACTTATAAGGACATTTAATTGGGACTGGCTTACAAGTTCAGAGGTTCAGCCTATTATCATCAAGGTGGGAACATGGCAGCATCCAGGCAGGCATGGTGCAGGAGGAGCTGAGAGTTCTACATCTTCATCTGAAGGTTGCCAGCAGAATACTGTCTTCTAGGCAGCTAAAATGATACTGTCTTCGAGGCAGCTAAATGAGGGTCTTAAAGCTCACACCCATAGTGACATACCTACTCCAACAAGGCCACATCCTATAATAGTGCCACTCCTGAGCTGAGCATATACAAACCATCACACGTGGTATTTTTATTAACAAGCTGCAAGCAATAAGCTAAGAAGGTTCTGAGCTATTATAACCTGGCTATGCTGCCTACTTCCCAGCCATGAGATCCTTTACCTGCATCTGAGTCTTTTCTTGCCTTGCTATGATCCACATGTGAGTTCGTGGCTGCTCTTTCAGTGTGACCTCCTAGTGAATCCCCCTACTCCTTCCACATTGTTTCTCCACACAGTTTCTCCACACCCTTTTTCCTCCCTCCTCTCCTCTGCCCAGTTATTGGCTGAATCGACTCTTTATTAGCCAACTAGATGTGATGGAAAACAATTTTTACACACCATTGAGACCTGAGATGCTTAACCATAGCAATACAACCAGATGCTTGGCATAGAAGTCAGCATCTGAATACAGAGTGTACAAAACTATTCCCAACACAGAAACATAGTAAGGGTAAGGGATGGATGTCAGGAAGGAGTGAAACAGTCTCCTGTAGACACAAGTACCCCTACCTGTACACACACACATTTATGAGCTCACAGAAGCTGTAGCAGCCTTCACAGGAACTATGGAAGATCTAGCCTGTCAATATTCAAGCATGGAGCTAATGACCTCCAACCCCTGACTTAGGCCTAGGGACACATGATTGCTTCTCAGGGAGGAAAAAATCAGTTTTCTTTAAGCGTGTGGTTCCTATGGACAATTGTATATGCAGAAGAGTATGGACAGTGCAAACTGGACTTGAAGGATTATCAAATTTTTAAAAATACATAATGTTGGTGGGTAGGAAGGTGGGATGGATCTTGTAGGACTCAAGGGGATAAGTTAGGCATGGCTATGATTAAAATGCAATGCATAAAATCCTCAAGAATTAATAAAAAATCTAATCTTAATGAAGACGGATGAATAAGAGGAAGTGGAAGAAGAGGAGGAAGAGAAGGGGTAGAGCTGAGATTACAGTACAAACCTGGATCAGGCTGGGGTGTGGAATCTTCTCTAACTCAGAAGATCCCTCCGATTTCCTGGCAGCGTGCTCCTCTCTAATGCTGGCTTCTTCCGAGCCTCTCGATTCCATAGTCTACTTTAGGAAACATTTGCCCTAGCTTGGCTGGGTCTAATTTCTGGCACCATAAAAAGATGGAAAAAAAACGAGTGGAATCTTAGAGATGCTACACAGTTATCCCATCTGCAAGGATGACCCCACTCTGCATGGGAAAAGGTATTTACCTCAACCCACACTTTCTAGTTTGACTCAAGACATTTTACTATAACGTGTTCCCCATGTTCATTTAAGATTTTAGGAGCAAAGTTCTGAAAGGCTTGGTATGTAGGATTTCAAGCCCATTGGTTTCAAATTAAATCAGATTCAATGAATCCTTTAGTTTTTCTTGAATAGGAGAGACTTCAGATCACTCACTCACATGTGCTCGCAGCTGCATGGTCACGGGTGGGTCCCAGGGACCTCAACATCATCAGCAAAGGTGAACTCCCAAGACAGAAACTGCTTCCCAAAAGCCTGTAGTTCATTTAGGACAGCGCCAGGTACTGGACATCTATAGCCCCAGAGAGCCCAATTACAGGTGTCCTCCTCATGCACTGTAGCCCTTCTTGGTTTCAAATTAAGTGAAAGTTGTGGAGGTTTTTTTTTTTTTTTAACTGTATTGTTAGACTTTTAAACTCTTTTCTTTTTAATTAGTGTACAAAGTAATCTGTTTCCTTAGGCCATTTCCATAGATACTTAATTTGGGTTAGACTCCCTCTCAACTTTCTTATCTCCATGCTACCACCCCTGCCTCATGTACCCTACCCTCCTACCCTGCTCCCTAAACACCACACCCTTCTACTTTCTTATCACGTGTGACCTCTTACCTTGTCACCAGTCTCCATTTACACTTCTTACATCCCAGGCCTCTTTTCTAGTTTCCAGAACTCCACATCCCCCAAATTCTCTCCCTCATAAAAATATATGCTCAGCAGGGAAAGGCATTTTTGGCCAAGTCTGATGACCTGAGTTCAATCCCTGGATCACTAATAGTCGAAGGAGTGAATCAATTCCCTAAAGGTGCATCTTGACCTTCACACTCCCTTAGGACAATTCTATCTCAACACAGAAAAAAAATATTTATTTTTAATTAGTAGCTAGGGTCTGCATACAAGAGAGAACATGTGTTTGTCTGAGCCTTTGTCACTTTATTAAATATATTTCAATTTTTCTGAAAAATTTAAAACTTCATTTTCTCTGCCGCTGAATAATATTCCATTGTGTATAATACCACACTTTCAGTAGTCGCTCATCAGTTCATGTAAACCTCAGTTGAGTCCCCTTTGGAGCTGGTGTGAACAGAGTAATACTGACCACGGACATACCAGTACCTGTTTGGTAGAATACAGAGTCATGGTTTTTGGAAGGTCAGGACCCCATGCAGCAGTGCTGAGCTAGCATCTTGGATACACCAGGCTCACATTCTGATCCTTGGAACACAGCAGCTGCTCAAGTTGCAGCCACGCTCACTACAATGAACCAGTGAGCTAGGGGGAAGTTTTATATTAAGTCCTTCTGTGGAAAAGGTCAAAATCCCTGTCCCATCAGGTGGTCTGTGAGTAGTCATGAAAGTATTGTTTTCTAGTCTTTTTTAAATAGTGCTAATATCAAATTCTTAAAGAAATTAAACTAAGGAAATGGAAGAAAGAAAATAAATGTCTGAGGCTGGCCTCCCTTCTTTGTATCCAGTGAAATGAGAGCACTTGATCCAAAGCCCATGCAGAAAGACTACATCTGTAACCCAGACCCCTTATGTTCTATTTTCTGTAGGAAGAACAGTTTGTGGACCTCATCACCACATCCTGGGTGAGGTGAAGAAAGAGCTATATGGAAGCAGTCAAAACATTTTAAAAAATTGAAAGAAAGAAGAGCACAACACCTGGAGGAAATTGGAGGTGGGGAGGGATTTGGTGAGAGCTGCCAGGTCTCCAGACTCCACACAGGTTTTTTGAAAAAGAGGAGGAAGGTTCATGAGTCCTCTAGGTGATGGGATGCAAAATAAGGAGCATTGGCTTCAGAACCAAGTTAGGCCTGTAGTCTCAGAGGTCAAGCAATATAAGCATATCCCTGGACCACAGTCCATCTTCATTTGGAACAGGTTTCAAAATGTTCTCCCCAACACTGATATTACGAATAGTGTTCAAAGATACTCAGTGCTTAAACATTTTTGGAGTTGGGGGACAAGCCAGTTATAGAAAATCAGAATATATGTGGATGTTAAATAAATCTATGGCTTACTCAGTGGTGGGACACTTGCCTATCATGTAGAGGTCCCTGGCTTGGTTTCTTTCTACAGGATAGCAAAGGAAAAAGCTCAGTAATGAAAATAAGACACGTGAGACTCTCTGTCTCCCGCATTGCAGCTTGTCCACTGGCTAATGCCCTCCCTTCCGGAAAGTATTCTGAAAATCATGTAGGCTGAGTCTGGGGTGTTGCTTGAAAATATTTTAGTTGAGAAGGAAACCATTTTACATACAATACTGCTCTTTCTAAAGAAAATTCTAGAAGGCAACACTGTCATGGAAGTGTACAAGTGAGCCATAGCAGAATATAAGAATTTGAGATGAGTCAGCTTCTTCAAAAACTATGTTCTACAAATACCTCCCAATGAGATGTGATAAGTAGATTCCTATTAACAGTCACACAAATTCAGAATCTGTGCTTTGGAGAGGATACATGACTGTAGAGAAATGATGTGAGATCAAAGTTGTGAAAGGAAGTTCCAGGTAGCCATGCCTATTTCATATTACCCTCGTTTCATTTGATAACAAAGCCAAGTTCAGGAATTTAGTTGAGTGCTCAGCAAATATGAATCAACCCTTATGTGTGCCAAGCAATTTTCTCTAGTATAGGGATGAAGGAGGAGGAGTAGAATAGATGTCTCATCAGCTGTAGCCTCCCCATCCAGCACCAATGCATTTTCATCTCTGCTGAAAATGATCACAGGCAAGAGAAAGACATATCACAGGCAAGAGGTAGACACATGTCATCTGAGATTAAATTAGATGTCAGTACAGATGATCACAAAGTTGAGCTGCTACAAAGCCTTTGATGATCTTTGATTTCCTCCCATCTCCCAATAAACCACCTGGAGTTTAAGAAAAAACATGACCTTCAAGTGCTGAAAGGTTCTATGAAAGTTATTGGGAACAAAATAATCAACAGTTGTACACAACTGTGATGTCTGGGAGCTACAGTACGTGGATGGGCCTGGCAAGACACGCCTAGTTGTTTGTTTGTTTTGTTGTGTTTTGTTTTTGAAGAAACCAACCATTTTCTGATGGAACTTGTACCTGATATCATTAATGAGGGGAGGGTAGCTCGCTGCATCATAAGCCCTAGGAGAGAAGGCAGTATTATTATTCTTCTAAATTCATGTATTAATCAATTGCCCCAAGCCTTCAGCTTTATACCATGGATTAGTACATCTCTCAACCTCATCAGAGAATCTTCTTTTCACAACAGAAGATGATTAATAAGGAGACCCACAACCTCACAGCTTATGAAAGCTTAGAGAGAGTGGGGTTCTCACCTCTGAATGAGATGTCACATCACACCCTCTTCCCCAGCCTCCAGCATCACTGTAGAAGAGAAGGAAAAACTGTATGAGTCTAGGCAGTAGACACTTGGAGTGAAAAGCATTTGCCAGATATGACAGGGTCGTTGCACAGATGAACTCACAGTGGCTGTGACAACACGGGCAAGATCCAGCCAGACAAAATCTCCCCGTGGATGGGGAGGGTTTTGAAGTCCCACCCATGACTCAGTAGCTACGGTAGCTACAGACAATTTTAAGGTTGCCAAGGGAAGGGTAGCTGGTTTTCTCCAGTAATGCAGCCTGAGAAGTTATCCATGCTCCAGTAGATGGTCCCACAGCTGTGCACTCAGAGGCTACACTAAGTGGACTCTGGACATTTCAGAAGCCCACTCAGAGAGTTGGGATGGGAAGAAGGTTGTGTTGACAAAAGCATATAATATGTATGTATGAATTTCTCAAACCTTATTTATTTTTCAGATATCAAAAATAAGAAAAATACATTATCGGGTAAAGTAAGGCAATTTTGCCATGCTTTTTTGTCAAGATAAGCTCACAAACAACAACTGAAAGGCAAAGCAACTTGATGAGCAGATCTGGGAACTCCAGTAGTTTTGTCTGTGTGGCTGTCCCTGCTCCAGGGGCAGCTAGACCCTCAGAGTGACTGAAACTTAGGTTTCATTCGTTGTGAGTTGGGTCCCTGTAAACTGAACATGCACACTTCGAAATCTCTCACGTCGAAGAAATTGTTCTTTCCACTGTTAATTGATGCAGAAATGACAACCTGGTGTGGGACTTACAGAAGCATATAGAGAAAAGTAATCAAGATACCAACATGCCTGTCATTTGTGTTAAGATTACTTAGTGTGCCTTCCCCAGCTATTCAGATTTAAGAGATCTGTTTATATGAGGGTAGAGTATTATATTTCAAGTTTGATATTGGCCAGAGAGGATGGGGAGGGAGACTGAGAGATTATTTCTTCATCAAATTAAGTCACTTTTTCAGGCTTCCTGGAGGGATACAGTTTCTTGTCTCATACAGCAGGACCTGCTACAGAGATTGGGGTCAAGAATGTGATTCTGAAAGTAAAGTGAGAACTGACAGCCGGGAGATGTATATTTAATATGGTTCGAGGGATGTATCAACAGTTCACTCTGTCTGTGTTTCCATTTCTGGGGTTTCCCCTCTGTTTCACTGAAAGTCCTGAATCTCTCAGTGTTTTGAGTATTCTGCACACCAGGTGTCAGAACAGAGGGTAATGATTAGGAAGGAGACTCTCTAGATATGGCTGTGAAGTTGACAGTTATTTGCACTGTAACAATAGCTTGCTTTTCCTCTCAGAGCTCAGCTTCCAGCCACAGGCTCAGTCAAGTAACATAGTGAGATTTTCAGATTACCCCTGGGCTACAGAATATGGCAGAACCTGACACTGTATCCCTCTCTTATTTTCAGGTATACATACACACTTACGCTCATTTAAAAAAAAAAAAGACAAAAGCATTCCTTTTCTCTTTGAGACTGACAATACCAGAGAAAGACACTCTACAGATGTATTTCCCAGTTGCCCACAGTACTGGGGTGCACTGGAATGAATTCTCAAGCAAGAAAAGCACTTGCTTTGCTATGTTTCGAGCCTCTCAAAATATTTTGAGAAGCCCAACAATTAACGCTTCAGAATATTTTTAGGGGAATTTAATTAAATCATTTTGAGCCTTTTTTTTTTTTTTTTTTTGACCTTAAAAGGAGAAAGTATGAGTGTGGCAGGAAAAGAAAAACCTATTTCTACATCTATTTTTCTCAGCTTCATGTTCAAATGAGCTATGATCTACATTTGAAATTAAGCATTCTGGGGTGAAACTTAGAAAAGAATAGAAGAAAATATTTTGACAATTACCACAAAATCTGTATGCTTTAATTCTTTGTTTAAAAAAGTCATTTTCTTTCATTAATTCATGAAGGCATTTGGTTAACTTTTTCACCTTTTGTTCATACACACACACACACACACAACAAACAACAAGAGAGAGAGAGAAGAGAGAGAGAGATGAGAGAGAGAGAGAGAGAGAGAGAGGAAAGAGAGAGAGAGAGAGAGACTTTGTAGTTAATCCTAATTACTTTGTGATATTTTCTCTGTAATTCTTAGTCATAAAAGCTTAGCTAGGTCTATGGTCATCAATAAGGAATACATTTCCAAACTATCTCTGCAACTAATTATAGCCATTTGCATGCTTTTGACTTCTTCAAGCAATACTTGGTACACAATAAACACAATTTTCAATTTTTGAACTGAAAAATATGAATTTGAAGTATCATGTCTAGGTCTTGCTATCAATGATAAGCTCTTTCTAATGACTCCTTCCTTTGCTTTGTTACATAAAGCAGCTCTAACTGGAAGGGCATGTTGGGCCAGGGAGTCACCACATAGAGAGCCACACAACTGTAGATATCATGTGAGAAAAAAAAAAAAAACCTTGGTCTCTAGTAAACCCTAAGATCCATATTGTTGTGGTTTAGCTTGTAATCAATTAACATAAATTACTAATAGCCTTCACTTAAAAGAATTCCTCTTAGATATAATGTGTTACTTTTAAAAAATAGTCATTACTTTTAAAACAGAACACCAACACAAAGATGCATTTGGCAAAATTTATTAAACATAATTTTGCTAAGTGTGTCATACATGTAATTATCTGTATTTCAGTATAAACGGCTTGTCCAGGCTAGCTTCACTGTTGTTACAAACCATTCTGCCTAAAAGCAATGGGCATAGGAGTAGGTGTTTGGCTTACAGGCTACCACCTGTCATATAGGGAAGCCAAGGCAGTAACTCAAGAGAGGAATCTGAGGCACAAACAATTAAAGGATACTGCTCACTATCCTCCTTCACCCTAACCTCAGCTGGCTCTCTTATGAAGCCCAGGCCTTCCAGCCTAGGGATGACACCATCCATATTGGAAAGGGCCCTCATCCAGTAATTAGCAATTAAGAAAATATCTCAGAGGTGTGACCGTAGGCCTGACCAACTATCAACACAATTATTCAGTTGTGTTCCCTGTTTGCAGGTGACTCTATATTTGTGTAAAGTTGTGTCAGTAGCTGAAACTATGACAGTACAGGATAAAAGTAGGTCAAATCTGATTAGCATATAAAAAGAGAAGTTTCAGTGGAGATGATGTTCATGTTAACTTATAATTTATGGCAGATGTATATTGCATAACTAATACTCATAGGTAGCAATACTCCAAGCCATCTCTCTGTGAGTTCTCATGTATGCATCTATGTGTCTTAAAAAATACCTTCCTGGGTTATTTATATTCTCCTTAAAGGACTCTATTATCCCACAATCAAAACTCTGACCCATAATTGTTACTGTCTGAAGAACTGCAGGGATGGAAACGGAGAGGAGCCTGAGGAAAAGAAGGTCCAGCTACAGGCCTAAAGTGGGATCCAGCTCAAGGAGAGGCCCCAAGACCTGACACTATTACTGAGGCTATGGCACACTCACAAAAAGGGACCTAAAATGATTGGCCTCCTGAAGACCTAACAAGCAGCTGAAAGAGTCAGATGCAGATATTTGCAACCAACCAATGGACAGAAGTTGCTGACCCCTGTGGTTGAATTAGGGGAAAGCTGGAAGAAGCTGAGGAGGAGAGCCACCCTGTAAGAGGACCAATTAACCCAGACCCCTGAGATCTCTCAAACACTGGACCACCAACCAGGCAGCATACATCAGCTGATATGAGCCCTCAACACATATACAGCAGAGGACTGCTGGGTCTGGGTTTATTCAGAGAAGATGCACATAACCCTCATGAGACTGGAGGCCCCAGGGAGTTTAGAGATCTGGTGGGGTGGGGGTTGGGGATAAGAACATCCTTGTGGAGACATGTGGGACCGTGATAGGATAGCTTGGGTTTTGGTAGAAGCGCTGACTGGAATTAGCCCAGAGACTCAACAGATGTCCATTGCATGTGAAGGACAGGCATCTATTCCACCATGCTCCCAGAATCCAGGCTCCTGACATGTGGCAAAGATCTCCATTAACCTGCAACATTCAGTCACCTAGGGCAATGCAACCCCTCCCAAAGAGCACAGGTAGAGGGCATGACTACAGGCCTCAGCCTCAAGAGATTTATATACAATGAGTTACCTAAAGGCCAGAGGGTGTAGCTAATTAAATATTCTTTCCCAGACCCTCCTCTCTTCCCCCTCCCTATTTAAGTCAGGTCCACCCTGACGTAAGTACGGGTGCACTTCCAGATTCAACTATCATCCCCTATGAAAATAAAGCTGTTTTGGAATCATGGACTTCCTCATGTCATTGGGGCCTGCTGTTGTGCTGCTCTCAGTGAAGGACTTCGCTTAGCCACAGGGACTGTCTTTCAGCCAAGGAGTAACCAAAGAATCCAATTCCCAGGGCGTGGTCGGGGCCTCTCTCTCTCCCTCCCTCATTTCTCTAAGCACACTGCCAACCACTTCTCACTGCGCAGCTCTCGTGCTCCCCACCCCCAGGAGCGCTGGGAGCCCCAAATGGAGACACTGACCTCTTCTGGGTCCACTCGAGAGCCCTGCCCACCCACGGAACTTTAGGCTGAGTTCACTCTCCTGCCCAGGCGGCTTCTCATAGCCCAGCGCCCGCTCGGTGCCGTGTGGAAGGGGACCAGTCAAACTTCTCGTGCACACTCTGCTTCTCTACGGAGGACCACCTCCCTGAGGACACTCACCCCGGCAGAAGACACGCGGGAACTACAACCCAACAATGCAACAGAGAACTCACACCTGAGAGTGCCCTCATACAGGCCATCAGTTTTTCCCCACAGAGACGGGGGCTGGGAGGAGGTATAGGATGTGGAACAATCACAGTCGGAAGGTAGACCAGAAGGGGAATAAAATCTGGAGTTATACATACATACATACATACATACATACATACATATAGTACATACATACATACATATACTACATACATACATACATACCCAGGGCTGAAAACTGGCTTAGCAGTTAAGAGTATTTACTGCTCTTCCAGAAGACCAATGTTCAGTTTCTAGCACCTATGTCAGAGGGTGCATAACTACATAAAGCACCAGGGAGATACACTCAGAGCACCGTGTACAGGTACTCACATGCATGCACACACACATACACAGAGAGAGAATATTAAAAATACAATCTTCAAAAAAATAAGCTTCTATCTGTGCATTTGGTTCCTATCTGTAATCCCAGCTGGAGTCGTTAGAATAAAAACGGCCCCATAAGCACATAGGGAGTGGCATTATGAGGAGGTGTGGCCTTATTGGAGCAGATGTGCTCTTGGTAGAGGAAATGTATTAATGCGGTTGACTTAGAAGCTTCAGCAGATAAAGCCCAGGCTCAGAGGCTCACTGTCTCTTCTGCTGCCTGCAGATCTAGATGTAGAACTCTCATCCACCTTCTTCCAGCCCCATGACTACCATGTTGTCTGTCACAATTATGCTGGACTAAACCTCTGGAACTCTAAGCCAGTCCCAGTTTAAGCTTTTCCTTTATAAGAGTTGCCTTAGTCATGGTGTCTCATCATAGCAAAAAAAAACCCTAAGTAAGGCATCACCATTCAGTAGTCATCCCATTTCAATCAACAGAGTCAAGATAATCCCTCACAGACATGCTTGGAGGCCCAGATGCTATGTGTTTATTTATGAAGTTGAAAATTAACACTGAATTTAGAGAGATGACTCAGTGGTTAAGAGCACTGGCTGCTCTTCCAGAGGAGCCAGGGTTTGATTCTCAGCACCCTTACAGTGGTTCTTGACTGTCTGGCACTCCAGTTCCAGGGAATCTGATGCCCTCTTTCATCCTCCAGTGGCACCAAGCACATGGCACACTCAGTATATATATATGTGTGTGTGTGTGTGTGTGTGCATGCTAAACTTCACAATTCTGCCTCTTGTACTGTGACCTTGGAATACAAATGCATCAATTATTAAGGTATAATCTCCCACCTTTCCCCTAATATCTCACGTTTATTTGATGATGTACAATAAGACAGCCCAAACTATAAAATTTCCACATTCTTTATAATTTTAGCATTCTTTTAAGTCTCAAGGGTTTTAACTTCAAGCTCAGTCAGTGTATATAATGCCACAGGATAAACATTCCTGTTTGTAAAGGGGAAATGGTGGTATAGCAAAGAAGAAACAAACAAAGCCAAAATGCAGCATAGTAAACACAAAACCCTGCAGTTGCATATTCAGCATCTGGGGCCCCAATGTCATTTTCTGAGTTCCAGCCTGCTCTGGAAACCCAGTCCTTCCAGCTGTGCCCACACAGAGATCCTCTCCTAGTCTACTCCACTCTGGCTCGCAGCCTTTCTTGGCAGATATTCCAAAGTACTAGCAGCTCCAATAACCTAGGGTCTCAACTGCAGTTAGATTTCGCAGCTGTGTATAAGGGCCTCTCAGTGCCCCTCCTCTGGGATCCTGAGCACGCCACAGTGTGCACTGGCTTCATCTGTTCTCTATGACCCACTCAGTATTGCATCTTTAATGCCTTCAAATCCAGTACAACAGAGATGCTGCTGCCAAGTTCTGCTGCCAGCTGAGATGGAGCCTGGCCCTGGACCACAGCTGCATCCTCTTCTATGTGCTAAGAAACACTTTACTAGGCAGCTGCATTTAAGGAGCTGGGGCCTCTGAGGTTAAGGCTTTCTTCCTTTAAATGAATTTGCATCTAAACAAAATGGGATATGTTCTCATTCTCCCCATGCTCTACAATGGTGCTGATCTCTCTACCAGTTACAGATGCTTCAGCACCAGTTTGACTACCTTCTTGCCTTGAGATTTCCTCTGCTAAGCAAATCAGTCAATCTTTAAATTGAGCTACTCTCAAGTTCTCAGGACATAGGCAATATGAAGCCAAATTTTTGGCCAAAATCCCACATGAATGGCCCCAACCCAGCTGATATTTGAGCCCTTCTGAGATGTGAGTACAGTCCATATTTCTCTCAACATTTGTGCCTCCCAAGCTCCCAGTAGAAAAACCCAGTAAGCTCTGTTTCCATCATTCAATGTTCTTTTTGTCTTGCCCAAAGTTCTGCATTCCTTCATGCTGCAGCCAGAAAACTGTTCAGATGGTCTAACAGCCATATAGTCATGTTTATCACACCACAGCCCTGCTTCTTGATACCAGTTTTGATTTTAGTTTCTTCTCCCGTTGCTGTGCTAAAATGCTTTAACAAAAACTACTTAAGGGAGAAAGGGTTTATTTAACCTCATGTTCCAGGCTACAGTCTGTCTCGGTGAAGAAGTCACATCAGCAGGAGCTTAGAGTAACTGTAAATGTTGTCTAAAACAAGAAGAAAAGCACTATGGTTATATACATGCTGATAGTAAACTCCATTCCCTGCTGTTCCACCATCCTGGCTCCCTGAGTAGGGAGTAGTGCCACTCTCACAGTGGGCAGCTTTGCCCATCTAGATTAAACTAATCAAGACAATCTCCCACTGACATAACCTGAGGCCAATTTCTCAGATGATGCTATATATTGTTAAGTTGACACTTGGCACTAACTGTCACATTTGAATTAAAATACTAAAAAAATTGTTCTGTGGTTGCTTGTCTACCTCCTTAACCAGAAAATGGGTCTGTTCATTACAGTTGTGCCCTTTTTGGATTTTGCTGTAACAATAAAATAGATGTTTTTCTTCAGTATCCACTACTTTCATTTTTCTCTCTGGTCAGGTTTTGAGTTTTCTTCTGAGTTATTTACACTCATTGGAAATACTGTATGCTCATATCTGTGGCACAGCATAGTAGTGAACGTGCCAATACAAAAGGTGGCTATTTTACTGAAAGTAAGTTTGGATTCTCTTATCACAAAGACCTCTTTGCCACCCTGTGTAGTCCAACGTCCAAGCTTAATCCAAGGACCCAACTCAATTTAAAGTATGCTTTAAGCCAAGTGAGTCAGTTTTGACAGGAAACACACAGAGGACTAAGTTTAAAGAGAAAAATAAACACTATAGCTAAGAAATACACATCTGTAAACTGCATGATATCCCATGCAGGATAAAGATTTGAAAGTATCAAGAATGTCATAAGAAGAAATCATGTATATGGCTGATATGTAAGGTTCCTGCCACTTAAGTATGAGAACCTGAGTCTGATCCATTTCATCCACACAGAAAGCAGGATACAAAGGTAACTGTAACCCCAGTCTGGAAAGGGGGAGATAAGAGACAGGAGATCCATGGTGCTCCTTGGCCAGCAAGAATCAGTCATCTCCAAGTTCAATGAGAGAACTTGCCTCAAAAACAAAGTGGAGAGCAACAGAAAACACCCAGGTTCAACTTCTCGTCTTCACTCCCCTCCACACACATGTCCACACACACACATGAACACAGACAAATAAAAAAATAAGAACTTAAATAAATGCAAGATATACCATAGCTTGTTCATACTAATCCCTAAAGAGATGCTTAAAGATAGTAAAAGGCAATTTTCTTTGATCTCAGCCTGAAGGGAAGACATCCCTAGAGATGGCTGCTGTGTGAACTAACATGAGTGGCAGTGTAACTACCTTCAGAAAGCTCAGGGAAGGCCAAGCACTTCCACAATATCGTGTTTTGTCCTTAGTGGCTGACTCAGTGAAGCAAGGCAGATGCTGGAGTGTTTAAAAGGAATATCATAGGAGTATGAGCAGATGAGAAAAATATACCACCAGCACTGAGAAGGAAAGATGTTTTAAAGAATTCACAAGGGTAATATTTGTATTTATTGGATCTAAACCTCACAGAGAGACCTAGAACCATTGAGTGGAGACAGCAAACCAATACATTTGGCTTCAATTAAAGAAAAGGACCATTGGTGTTGAGTGGAAAGGAGTAAAGTTTTGGCAGATTCTTGACACCCATTTCAAGGCTGTTGTGTACATGATCCCAGCACTATATAAAAGAATGTAGGCTCTTTTTAGGTTGCTCTAGTGTGAAAACCAAATCATAAATCCAAGCTGAAGCAGAGCCACGTCCAGGTTATAATTCCTGAGACACTAATCTTAGCCTTGTAGATATCCCTTAGCCCACACATTCCCTGAACTTCTCAGCCAACTTCTGTCACTCCAGAAGTGATAGATAGAGTGAAAAGACATGCTGCCACTGTGGCTTCAGAGTCTTCCCAGAACCATGCTCTGCCTTTGTGATCTTTTGCCTTTATCACAGTGACATTTCATTATTGCTCTAAGTCAAGGAAACTGAGGCTCAGGCTTGGAGCAGGTAGCTTCGGTTTCATGCCTCCAAGACCTCAGCATGTGCTGGAGGATAGGAGACTAGGGCCATAAGGATGGGGAAAGTAGGAGATCAGCCAGGTTTGGCTTCCCAGTGCATTGTGTATTCTAGTGATTTCAGGAGATTGCAGTGCTAGCTAGGAAGAGGAGGAGAGGAGCATGGAAGAGTCTGCAGACATGGCTGAGCTCCTCCTGGTAGCCCAGGCATGCTTTGAGATCAAGAACTTCATCACTTTGTTCTTTGTGGCAATAGCCAGCTACTGTTTTAGAGAACCCCTGCCATTTACTTCAACTGGTTCTCTGTTCCTGTAAGAGTTGGCTAGTTTTCAGAGTAACCATTTTGAATATGGGGTGCAGTCTCTGTAGCTTAGCCTCCCCTGTCCCAACACCTACAGATTCTTGTCCCTCTTCTTAGTCATATTCTCAGTATTGATCTACTAACTTATGATTTGCCCTGAACTTCTGGAATTCACCCAAATGGACTTATTCAAGAACCACTATACAGACTTTGAGTTACTTTTCAAAATTTGACATTATATTTCTTCTGTAGTGCATGGGAACATGGGAAATGCAGAATTTATTGCTACAGTAACTGTCGCATGGTGCTGAGCTAGTGATCCAGGGCTAGTTCCCTTGACCACCTCATTGGTATTCCTGATCCCTTCTCAGAAGCTTGCTCCCACTATCAGAGACCATCACCATAACATCTCATGCCAAGCCACTCCCTATACAGAATCATTTAACCTATAAACTATATATAAATAAAAGTAATTTTGAGAAGCAAAGACCAAATTATCAAACACTTATAATCTTCAGAAATTAAAAAGGAGTAAATAAAACCTACACAATTATATGCAAACAAATGTTTACAGACAAAAACCATTCATGTTGATAGCATTTGATAATCAATTAGTTAACCAATTGCTTTGCATAACTGATTTTAAAAATTAACTAATTTTTAAGTTAGTCATAAAAATGAGTCATATATATGATCAAAATAATAAGGATGAAATATTTGTTTTAAGATGATAAGTATGTTTAGAATAATGGGAAAGATTTATTTGTCCAGTTTTCCATTATTTTTAAACCTAAGAATGTTTCTTTTTAAGTTATTAAATCTTCAACTCAAAGACGGATGGCCTCTGGGTTTGTGGTTTGACCTCTAAGTATAGTTTAGAAACTGTAGAGTGGTCTTGTAGGGCTATACTGGCCCACACTTCCACCATCAAAGGGTGGCAGCCCCTGTTCCCCAAAGCCTCCCACATTTGCTACCATCAGTAGATCGGGCTCTAGTCATTCTAATACATGCATCCTGGCATCTCACTTCAATTTCCATTTTCCAAATGACATATTGTGTTAGTCTGCTAAGGCTGCCATTCTGCAACATGCAAAGTGAGGGAATGTTTAAAAAATAAACCCTTATTTTCTTATAGTCACAGGGGCTCAACTGCTAGATCAAGAAGGCAGTGGGGTTGGTCTCTGCCCAGGACTCTTGTCCTTGGTGGCAAACTGCTGCTGTCTGTCTGTATTTTTACATGGTACCCTTGCATCTGAGTTACTATCTCTAGCATCTCTTTCATTATGAATATACCAATGCTATTTATCTGGGGACCATCATAATTTGAGCTCAATTCTCTTAAAGACCCCATTTTCAAATAAGGTCACAGTAGGAATGAGAGTTTCCACATGTGAACATAGGGAGGAAGCTATGTGCTTGATCATGCATGTGATCTGCTTCAGCTTTGAATTTCCATGCTTTACATCTGCACATCTTTAGAGATGTCTGTTTATCCTTTGGGGGCATTTTTAAGCAGCTGTTAATTTTTGTTTTGTTCTGGAACTCCATTCTCTGTAGATTTCATGGTAATCCTTCACCAGATAAATGTTTCCCATGTATCCTCTTCCAATTTCCATTTTGTCTTCCAGTTCTCTCAACCCATGTTTGCAACTTGATTCTCTCTTCCTACTTAGTTCTGCTGATGAAATTTCCCTTGTTCTGTCCTGTTCTAAGTGGTAACCAGAGGGAGAGGTTACATGCCATTCTATATCCTTCAAACCTGTATAATCACACATCCTTCAAAAAGACTTGCTCCTTAATTGTATTTGTGTAATAAAAGCATGTGAGTCTCTGAGATCTTGATTAAATCAATATCAATCATGAAAACTGTCACAAGTTCAATGATTAAATTATATATTTTTCTTTTTTTGATTATCAGAGGCCAATATGTTGTATAAATAATCCCTATAGAAGCAACTTTGGAAGGTGGTGAGATATTTGGGAGGTTAAGAGTAGTCAGTACTCCTTAAGTTCCAAAGGGCATGGCTTTCTAAGGATTCTGGATCCCTCTTCCTTCCTAAATTGAAAGTAACTATTATCCCATAATGCAACTCCACCACAAAGTACAACCTCCCCTTCAGTTTTGGATTGGGGTATCCAGAACCATGAGCTAAGCAAAGACTTTTCATAAATTGTCTCAGTTGCTTTAGTAGCCCATTGTTATGCAAAATTTATGGAAGGAATAAACCATAATTCTAACTATACAACCTTCCTAAGGCTGCAAACTCGAATACAATTCCTCATGTTGTGGTGATTCTCAACTATAAAATGATTTTGTTGCTATTTCATAACTGCAATTTTGCCACTGTTATGGAATCAAGATGTAAATATCTGATACCCAGAATATCTGATATGGACTCTGCAAAGGTGTTGGATCCACAGGTTGAACACTGCTGATAAAGAGAAACCTAGCTTTACAATTTTGTATAGATTCGATCGCCTTTAGGAGCACCTATGACACTTAACTGCCCACTACCAGTACTGTTTCATGTGTGAATAATAGTTCTGTGAACCTCACAACCCTCATAGCTGAAGCTGTACCAAGGAGATCTACTGTTGGGGTTGATACCCTGTGAACAGTCAATGAGAGGTCCATGCTATCGGGCCAATAAAAAAGCCGCCATGCTGAAAGCCACCATTTCACCACCCCCCCTACACACATAGCAGAATATGAAGCAGCCAAAAACTTGACCCTGAACATTCTACATCAAAACTATGAGGCAAATGGCTTGTGTTACAAGGCCTTGCTCCCACTCAGACAATAAGGCTTTAAACTTAAGATGAAAGAATGGAACCTGTCTTCTAGTAACTATCCCATATTCTTTTGCTTACATTTATATGATGTGTTCTATTTTTAATGATAACTTCCATCAGGCCAGAGGACCTAGGTTCAGTTCCCAGCAATAGCTTCTCACAGCATCTCTAACTTCCATCCCAGGGAATGTAATTATGTTTAGCATTCACTCTCAAGCCACCTTCTATCCTTTTCCTAACTCTTCAGCATCTACTAAAGATTTCTTGTCATGATGGGTCATTTGACTCCAGAACACAGGTCATTTGTGGCTGGATCTCCCTCTGCCCATTCACCTGCATCTGATCACAATGCCAAGGTAGGTCAACACCAAACCAACTTGTTCTGGTGACCCAATGCATATTTGAAGTCAAACTCAGGAGACATCTAAAAAGACAACTCAGACAAACATCAAACTGTTCCAAGTTAACTTGGACTTTTACAGAGTGTGCTCTGTGATATTTTTAAGGATATAAATGAACACTGAGCTCAGGTAAAGGAATGCTGGTGATATTGGAAAGCCTGAAATGTATGCAAGGTGATGAAGAAAAAATGCAAATTCTAAGATAGCACAAAACAGAATGATAGTTTGTGATTAGGAAGACAGGTATGCTGGTTGTATATGTGCAATGTTCTTTGACTATAACCCTAGTGAATAATTGTTTCCAAAGCACAGTGATACCATGACTGAGTATATGTCACAGGGAGCATGGCACTCCATCCTTCAGCAACTAGAGAAGGTCTTTCTCCCTTTCTGCTTATCAACTAGTAGTTTTGTCAGTTTACTGTATGTGTGGTCAGTTGTATCCATTGTTTGCTAGACTCCCTATGAAAAGGATAAGACTGGGATTCAGGACAGAGTTACCCATAAGGATAATGACTTCTTTATTTCAAAGTAAGCATATATTTGCCATCATTTTATTATTCACAGTGGGAGAGTTGTCATATCATTGTATATTATTTCTTTAATAACCTCATTTTTCAAATGATATATTATTTAAGGACAAGTAAAAATAATGCCTCTTTCTACATATATGAAGCATTTTGGACTTTCCAAATGTCAAAGGCATAGGTCATATTGTCACAAGTCTCATGTTTTATTATGATGAAATAAAGAACACAACCATTTAATTACCACTCCTGGAAATCAAACACTTGGCTCAGAATTTCTTCTTTGATTAAAGCTGACACAATTAATGTTTCTAATGGTAATGGTGTATTCAGGAATTCCACAATGCAACTATAACATGTTAAACACAATTTACTTAATGAAGAGTGGACAATCTTCAAAGTAATGAAACTTGCTATGTTATACCAAGGCCATCTCATTCACTTCTAAGGACTATCAAATATCTTCACAAAGATACATAAGAAATTTGGATGATCTGACTTGTAATTAAAAAATATGGTTGTCTTAGATGAAGCTGAAAACTCACAAAAGAAAAGAAGCCTTCATGGTGGGTGCCACATGCAGTCTTTGACACTGGTCAGTTTGAAAAGTGAATTTGTGATGTTCTGGTCTCATTAAGGCAGATAATATGCAAATACCCAGCATGCCTCTACCAGTGCAGAGCATAAGAAAACATAAGAAAGCAAAACCAGAAGCTGACCAGCAAGATTTATAGGATAAACCTTGTTCTTCTCTGATGAAATAAAAGCACCTGTTCTTGACAAAATGTATGCCAGAGGGAGTCGTTCTGTTCAAAAAGCTTTCTACTTAGAAAACTTAGAACTGAAGAATTCAGCTCAGTAAATCAAAATTGTATACAGTAAAAGCAAAGCCAAGAACTAGTTTTATTGGGGAACGAGTGTCTTAAAGGCTCACCAGACCATCAATTCTGCCATGAAGTAGAAAAGACTGCAGTTAACTATGCAAAGACCTCTTTTTCCCAAAACAAATTTTAAATTGGAATCAAGTATCCTCTTTATGTACAATCTTGCTGATGTTAGGGTTTGACACAAAAGTCTTCTGTTCAGTACTCAAAAGTTTGTTCTTTATTGTTTTCTGTTTTTAAAGAAACATCTTTCTGTCTGTTATCTCTGTCTCTTTGTCTTTCTTTCTCTCTTTCTTTGTTTCTGTCTTTGTCTCTGTCCCTCTCTGTCTCTGTCCTCTCTGTCTCTCTCTGTGTATGTGTGTGTTTGTGTGTGTCTGTGTACACCTATGAGTAGGTATCCATGTTATTATAGGTATGTGTGGAAGTCAGAGGACAACTTACTGGAATCATGTCTCTCCTTCCAATCTCAGAAGAGACAAATACACAACAGCAGACTTTCCAGTGACATACATCCTCTAGCCAGGACACACCTCAAAAACCTACAGAAAAAGCACCAGAAGACTATGGGGGTCACCTCATTCAACCCATAGCACTAAATGCTAGCCCACTGCTCTATAATTTGAAGCAATGTGTGGAGGTTGAGTAGTGTTGAGACAAGACTGTGCCCTGATCTAAACTGGAAACTGTATAGGACAGTGGGATTTCAGGCTATGCCTCATCCTAACAGACTACCGTATAAATGGATTTTTTACTTCATTTGAGTAGAAATAATAAGGCAAGATGACTGAATCTTTGTGGAAATATAAACAACATTGTCTGACTCTCTTTCTGACACCATCCACAAAAATGTAGACTAGCTATGCCTCAAATGTGCCACAATAAATTGGGAGCATCTGAACATATAAGCATATACGAATCATATCGGGTAGTGAAGGCCTGAGAAATTATTGAATACACCACAGACTTAGGAAAGGCTGTGTAATACCCTCGTCTAACTCATAAACAGGTCACTTCATTGCAATGATGTCAACTCAGATACCAGTTATCCGACCATCCAGTGTGTGCATGGAATAATCCACAAGAGGTCTCCTGATTGTCTCAGGATCTCAGCTTAGCTCATCTCGGTTGCCATTTCTTACCTAGCTCTGTATATAATATCATGAACAAAGAGAGCCCTAACTTCCAACACAAAGGCCAAGAATCTCATCTGAAGGCACAATTCCCCATTTTTCTATAACCTATCTGATGTTCACACTGATGTACAAGAAAATGTTTTAATTTGTGAGATTTATTTCATTCTGTTACTATAAACATTTACAAAAACTGATATTACATTCAAATATGGCATTAGGGGTAACCTTAATCTAGGTTTGAGATAATGGTCACTTAAATTTGGCTATGGATTTAATTATCTCTCATTCCCTTTGGGAGAGAGCGCTTGCTCTCAGACAGAGGAAAGCCTGGCAGACCTCTTTTGTCTAGTAACATTTTTTTTTAATGTTCATTGTTTTCTGCCTCCTGTATACAGAACTCTGATCTCTTACAGAACATTTAAAAGACTCTTGCTCCTTACTGAGACTCAACACAAAGCTTTAAGTGTATCTTTAAAACTAATGCAGCCCTGTATGATATGATCACAAACTGAGCAAATGTTCATGGCATAGGAACTTTACAGTTACGAAAGAACTCAGGAGCAAAATCACAGAAAGTACTTAATTTTAAACAGTTAAACTTTTTTTAAGTATTCTAAGAATAGAACATTTCACTGATACTAATTACCCACTACTACTTGAGTTTAGCTTCCTTCTAAAGTATTGCTATTATTGGTCTCCATCTGGTCTAATTAATAAGAATTCATCATCAACTTGTTCTGACTATCAGCCAACTTTCATGTTTCCAATCTGTTAAGCTTGGTTAAGAACTAGTGTTACTCCATCTGCATAGCTGCCTTTCCCAACAAGTAGGACCCACAATGGCTGTTGATTGTAACATCGCAGCTATGTTCTAGCACATTCCTTGAATTTTCATCTTGCCAACTTGAGTGAAAGAGATGGAAACTTTTCAGTGATTCTTCCAGAACAAAAATTTCACTAAACAACAAACAAACAAACACTAAACAAATAAACCGATTTCAAACTACTACCAGGCTCCTGTGATGCTCATGGTATTCTAAATCCTAATGTTATGGTTAATCTGCCTGATTTCCTCTTGACTTCTGGCTCTTGTGCTCCCTGCTTTAACATTGTGTTCTGACATCATCTCCTATCACCCTCTTATGATCTCCTAACTCTGACTCATGCTCACACCCCAGTTACTCTTTAAACAGCCCAGTGTCTCTAGCTTAAGAGACTTTTGTTTTTCCTGTTACCTAGCGTGATTTCCCATAGTCTCCTTTGTAGCTTTCTTACCTGCTGTGGATCTGGGTTCGAATGCAGCATTACTGCTGAGATCAGACTTTAATAATGCCAAGAGCTGCATTCTGTCATGATTAGATTTTCAAAGGCCACTTAGACCACACACACACACACACACACACACACACACACACATACACAATCACACACACAATCACACACACAATCACAAAGACTGGAAGAAGACTTTCACTTGATTATGCTTTATCTTTATCATTTTTAGAAGAACCTGGCATAGAGGAGAGCAGAAAAGATTCTCTAGGTGACATAGGTTAGAACTCCAGATTTACCTGCATGCTGCATGGGACAGTTTTCCTGGTCTGGTGTTTGTCCTGTTGTGCTTCTTTTTCACTGATTTCTTTCTTTTCTTAAAAAATATTTCCAGCTTTGCACTCCTTTCCCACTGCTAATTTCAGAATCCCAGGATGATCAGCTGTTGTGTGCATAGACCACTGAGCCCTCCTTGTCATTCATGAGTGTGGTTGTATTGGGGGGGACAATTAAGTGAAGACGACGGTATGCTGTGCATTGATCTGACCAGGGAACACTGATCTTCTGTCAAATTTGCCCATATCTGTTAACAAACAGAGAGCCCTGAAGAAGACACTCTCCCCACACTCAAAACTCAGAGCTGTTTGTACTCCTTGCTGATCCCAAAGCCCGAGTAAGTATCATTGCCCTCATGAAGCAGGAGTGAGTTGGAGGGAAATAATATTGAAAGACCATTATTTTCTCAAATGAAGCCTCAAGAGTCCTTTCTTGTTTCTAGAAGGTCATTTGAGATGCCCAGCAGATGACCCTGCCTGAGGTGCTTAGATCAGCATTGACTGTCAAAGGGATAGGGATTAAGAAAAGTAGGAAATGTGTTTTCACTCTAAGCCATTATTTCTATCATAGAATTGAACTTTATAAACTCTAACCCATAATCCCTTTCCTCGCTTATTTTATGAAGCTTATTCATCTAACACCATAAGAATTAATGATCTGAAGAAGCTCCTCAGAGGATGACAGGAAAATAACACCAGTATGAAAGCCCAACTTTCAATCTTCAATGACCCAGAGCAAACTAATCTTTCTGAGCATCTCCTTCACGGCAGTAAATTTTATTTGTGGCATTACCTCTGAGAGGAATTTTCTATACAGTAAAATAGAGCAGAATTTCTCAGACTTTTGATAGTCTTTGCACTTTTATTTTTCAAGTAACATCCACCAAAGTTTAGCATCTGGTGTCTTAAAAGCTCACACCCTTTCACACCCTTGCTGGTTCCAAAGGTCAAGAGATGCTTAAGGAGTTGATTTAACCCTTTCTCCTTACTGCTAAAACCTGGTATTTACCTACTCACCCTCCTTTAAGGGCAGGAGGCTCCCCTTTTCCTCACAACCATCTTGGCAGTGATACTTGGGTCCGAGAAGCCTCTCACTCTCCCAGCATTCTGATCCCAATTTTTCCTGCCTTCCTTCCACTGCCTACCTCTATCCTGTCCACCATCACCAACTGTATTGTTCCTCAAGGCAACATTCCCTGTGTCTTCGGGTTTTCATTCACCTCAATGCCAAAAGAGACATGAACATTGCTAAATGGTGATTTCGACTCTGTAAACATGTCTTGAATCTCACACGGGCATTTTGTCTACCCTGATGTGCCTGTCCTCGGGAACATTTGGGACCAAAATCACCTGAAAAACTCACCAAAACTACAGGTTCAGACTCCTAAAAGAACATGAGGCAGCACCTCTATTTGTTCAGGTTTCTGGGTGATTTGTGTTGCACTGAAGGCTGCAGACTGTGGCTATGATGATGTTAGAATCCCACCATGGTTTACTCAAAACCACCCCTCTTCCTAGCTCAAAGTGAGCTTGCCCTATGTGTAGACTCTTTACTCTGGTCCTGAGCACAGAACTCTGTGCATAGCACTCTAATCCAGAAAAGCCAGTCTGTAGTTTGTCTCTCTTTGATTCAAACATAGAGGTCTTCAAGCATCTACCTGACTTTTTTTTTTGGGGGGAGGGGGACTTGGTGTGTTTTGTTCATTTGTTTTTTGCTTTTGTTTTTGTTTTTTGAAAATAATACCATGCCTTTCAGATCTCCAAGGAGACTGTTTGAATTAAAACTGCAAACACTGATACCATGTTTCATACTGTGTTCCTATCAGTATTCAGAACCAGAAATCTACATGACACCAATATACCTAATGAAATCGGCTTAATATGATTTTGTGACTTTTATGCTATTATGTTACTGATGAATAGTTAGACACCACAGATGTGTCTGTGATTCCCAAGTAAATTTCTAATTCAAGGGCATAGTCAGCCAAAGATTCACATGTTTACTTTACAATTTGAAGCATATTTGAAATATTTTATAGAAAATTGGCTTATGTTCCTCTAGGAAATTATAATCTAAATCAAAATTTAATGGAGTTAGTAAATATTTAGTGGATTTACAGTTGATTACCATAACTCCTTTGTTGCTGTGCTATTAAATTAGTCCATGCCACATGAATAGACAGCATAGGAGGCTGTCCTCTGAAACTCACATTACTTAGCTCTAATATTTTAAGGGTTCAACTGCTGCTACTAGAACATCCTGTCATTTGTGGTGAGGTGGGATTACATGTGTGCAGTGGGCCTCCACATTTGTGAACACAGACCTCTGTATACGCTCCTGTGTATACTCTATTTAATGACATGCACACAAAGTGCCTAATAAATAAACTTTAAAACGTGTTAAGATAAGATACATAATTAGGCCTCAGGCCATCGGGGATTCAGAAGACAGCTTGCCTCAGTCACCTGAAACCAGTGTGTTAGAGCCAAGGCAGGGTTTTTCCATTACATGATCAGATAACCTTGTCAATGAGACATAAATATTTGGCAATCTTCTCTTTGCAAACATACATTTACTGTGCTTCTTGGTGTAAATGTCTCTCTAGAATGAGGATGATGCTGACATCAAAAGTGCTCCATTTTGTACATTATATGTAAATATTTTGCTTCTGATACATGACGTTAGTTTTGAAAACATAACAACACGAAGGACTGCTCTCCATAAGGCAATGTTTTGTTAAACAGTGTAACTCTAATGTCAACAGAATGATCAACTGTTGAAAGGCTCATTAATAATCATAAATGATACTAAGACCCACATTGGGTACATGTAATGTTCACAAGGGTTGCTCCTAAGAATGCTGGGCTTTACATTTTTAAAGTCATAAATTCAGGTGCTTGAGAAAGCAGTAAGTCTAGAGATCAGATTTCAGTGTGGGATGGCAAAAGATAGAGTACTAAGCACAGACTTTTTCTAATCTTTCTATATTAAATGCTTCCTGAGGTAAATTTATTTTGTGTTATTGATATCTCATATGTACTTGATTATAATATAATTATGCATTAACATGAAATACTCATTGCATGTAATTATTCAAATGTCTGAATGTTTGACACTGAATTGCATAAACATTCAATGAAGTACAGTTGCTTGCTTTTTTTTTATTATTCTTAAGAAAACTAATCCCAGTAAAATGTAATTCCCATTTTAAGTGAATTAAATAGATTATATTTCCAATATCTTTCAAATGCCATTCAATATGCATATGAATTTACAAGAATTACGAGGCAACTCCTTATTCATACTCTGGTCTGTTTGATCACTGGGGATTTCATTGCCTCTTGGTACTACTCAGGGTTCTGTATATCATAGGCACAGGCACCTCTTAGCCCTTTCCATCCAGAAGGTAAAGCAGATGTCAGATCACTTTGCATGTTTGGGGAAAAAACTTGTGATGTTATTCACATTGGAATATTCAATAGTAGTATCTCTCAGAAGCAAACATATCTGTAGCCCATCAAGAATTTCACACATGTTGACTGCTCTATTCTTCAAGACCACACAGCACTGTAGGAAAGACAATTTAGGAATTATAGAATAGACACTATCAGGGATGAAGCTGCATATAATATAGAGAAATAAAAATCGTTGGCCAGAGAAAACCAAAGGATTAAGAAAAGGACAAGAGCATTCTAATAATTAAAGACATTAGAAACTGGTGGGAGCCTTCTGACACTTAAATATACAAAGAAAAATATTTTAATACATGCTTTAAAATGACATTTAGAATGCCCACTATGGTATAGAAATCACAATCTTTAAATTAGAAACAGAAAAAAGAAATACCACTTCTGCTTGTGAATATTTATAGTTGTATTCCAAATAGTCTAAAAATGTGCTTTCAGGGTGTTTGAGATTCGAAGTCAAAGCTTGTGGTGATCAACTTTCAACCTTAAAAATGGTGAATTAAAAAAAAAAGTTTGTTCTTTTCTGTTTTGATTACAAGTCTGTGAATGTCTACATATGGGCATGTGCTTTACTGCAGGAACTTTCTCAGGTCAGAGGAGGGTATCAGATCCTTGCAACTGGAGTTCCAGGCAAGTGAGCCATCACATATGGGTGCTAGGAAGCAAAGTTGGACCTTATGCAAAAACAGTGCCCTCTCTTAGTCACTGAGCCATCTCTCCAGGCCCTGGAAATTTTTATTCTTAAAGGCATGCATGAATCACTTTCATTACCACAATTTTTTCATGTCGTTCTTACATTCATTTAAATACTGTTGTTTAGTAAGTTATTTGAATACAATGTATTTCCTTTCATTAAAAAATGAAGTCGGTCTGCTAACTTTCTCTCACAATGTTCAGTAAGAAATAAAAGGTCATGATAAAACTCAGCTGAGTCTTTGTAAAAAGACATTTCTTCTGAGTTAAAAAAAATGCAAAGGTCTAAATGCAAATAACACAAAATAAAAATTGCACAAATATATCCTGCTCTTTATGTTCCAGATAGCTTCCACATTTCCACACATTCTATCTGGTTTTACATATGAGTGTGTGCAAGTGATCAACAGGAATGAGACTTAGTGAAACATCTATGTGCGTACACAGTGTACTTCAGGCCTCAAAATGCACATGCATGCACAAACCATATATGTGTTTTTCTCAAATGAATAATCTCTGTAGCCAGGCTCTGCCTCCCCACACACAAGCACAAGTCAGTAGTCGGAGTAAGGTGGAACTGAAGAGACAGCTCTGGAAAACTGGCCCATAATGAAACCTAATTTGGTTTCTAATTTAAAGTTGATGGTGTGCCCTACACATTGGGGCTTAATAAGAAGGAAAGATAGAAATGGAATTCTAGGCTGAGGTAGCTCCTGAACAACCAGGGCAGCCAGAGCAGCCAGGGCAGCCATGGTAGCCAGGGCATTTGCATTCAGTGTTCTCATTGTGTGGTAGCAGGAAGAGAATAAGAGTCTTCACTGATGTCAGTATTAGTTGGTTTAGGTCAAACAAGTAACGTTAATCAAGTGTTATAACATTTTAGGAGAGGGCCATAAACTTCACTTAAAGGTTAACCTATTGGATATGAGTTAAAAAATAGAAAAGCTTGAGGGTAACCAACAGTTCCTTGCAATAAATAGCATCTCTCAAAGGTGTTGACATTCACAAACCTGCAGATAACACATCTGAGACCATGAGAGAAAGCACAGGTATCACGTGCAACTGAAATTTCTTATGCAGAAACAAGAAAGAAAAAGGTGTTTGGTGTTACAGATTGAGGCAGATATGTCCCCAGAGTCTTGTGTGATAATGGCGTACATGCCTGCACATGGCTGTCTTTAGGGATGATGGAACCGTTAAGAGGGCAGGCATGGTATGGAGGAAACATGGTATGTTCTCTCCCCTCCTCTCCCTCTCCCTCTCCCTCTCTTCTTCCTCTCCTCTCCCTCTCCCTCTCCCTCTCCTCTCCCTCTCCCTCTCCCTCTCCTCTCCCTCTCCCTCTCCCTCTCCCTCTCCCTCTCCCTCTCCTCTCCCTCTCCTCTCCCTCTCCCTCTCCCTCTCCCTCTCCCTCTCCCTCTCCCTCTCCCTCTCCCTTCTCTCCCTCTCCTCTCCCTCTCCCTCTCCCTCTCCCCTCTCCCTCCCCTCTCCCTCTCCCTCTCCCTCTCCCTCTCCTCTCCTCTCCCTCTCCCTCTCCCTCTCCCTCTCCCTCTCCTCTCCTCCCTCTCCCTCTCCCCCCTCTCCCTCTCCCTCTCCCTCTCCCTCTCTCTCTCCCTCTCCCTCTCCCTCTCCCTGTTTCTCCCTCTCCCTGTTTCTCCCTCCCTCCCTCTCCCTCTCCCTCTCCCTCTCCCTCTCCCTCTCCTCTCCCTCTCCCTCTCCCTCTCCCTCTCCCTCTCTCTTTCCCCCTCTCCCTCCCCTTCTCCCTCTCCCTCTCTGTATGTGTGTGTATGTGTGTGTATGTGTGTGTGTAGCTTTTGTCCACTGTGAGCTTCTATCATGATGTCCTGCCTCACCATGGCCTGAAAGCTAGTGGACCCAAGGACCACAGACTTCAAACTGGAGAAACTATAAACCTTCTGATCTTTCACTTGTTTTTTTTTTTTTTTTTTTTCCAGACATTTTGTCACAGTGATGGAAAGATCAAACAGAAAAATCGTTGACAAGTAGATTTGCTTGTATGGCCACACCAGACCAAGTGTTTCACATGCTTGTGGAATTTGTTATTGGGGAAAAGGAAAGAGTTCTCTGATGCAAAAATACAGTGGAATTGCAAAATGAAGTGGACAGAATCAATGGTGATTGTGAAGATAGCTGGGAAGATGCTGACAAGGACACCAGCAATGGAGACCAGCTTGTGAGGACACAGCAGGCAGCAACCCTGCTGCTAAAAGGGTTGGCTCCATAGAATCTATATGTTGAATACTTTTCTCAGTATAAAGGATTTTTTGGTGGAATAAAAGCTGGGAAGAGAGACAAGAAATTAGATGTGAAGAAGCCAGGGAAACTGCCGGATCTGGGTCTTGGAGCCCTGACTACTTAGATACCCTTGAAGCTGCAGTTTCAAGTTGCTGTTATATTAAAAGTAAAGAGTGAGGGCACCTTTTCCAACTGCCATGGGTGTGTGTTCAGGAAAAGCCTACACCATTGGGTCCACAAAGACACAGACACACACACACACACACACAGACACACACACACACAGAGAGAGAGAGAGAGAGAGAGAGAGAGAGAGAGAGAGAGAGAGAGAGAGAAAATAAATAAATAAGTAAGTAAATAAATAAATAAATAAATAAATAAATAAATGTAAAAATATAATTAAAACCCCAAGCCCTGCTGAACAGATGAATACATCCTCCTTAAGAATTCTCTTTTATTGACTGAGTACTGACTGAGAGCTTTGGCTCTCTCTGGCTCTCTCTGGCTCTCTCTGTGTATCAATTCCCACTCTTAACATAAAGTACCTCCTTAAATGGAATAGAAAATCACTAAAGCTGGATTTTTGATTCCTTGAACCTGGGACTACCAAGCAGCATCTAATTGTTTTTACTATAAAGTGAGCTTATCATTATATAAGGGAAAAATAATAGCTTAGAAAGATATTACAGTTCTAAGTGGCATGTACCCACTCAAAACATGGTTTGTGGTAATCTGTTCTAGCCACGCACTGGCTCATTACTCCTAGGCTGTATGTGAAGAAGGTACTTGAAAACCCAGCGGTGATATAGAATAGAGGTGAAGGTGGCTTTTTCCAAACCCAGTGATGCTGACTTTTTTTTTTTTTTTTTTTTTTGAGTAGAAGCCATGACTCTCCCATGTGCATAATCTTATTCTTTAGAAATGCTTTCTATGTATCAGAGCCCAGGCCCCCTCTCTGGTTTTACTTTTCCTATTTGTTTTAGTCTCACCAAAGAAATGCATAGACCTAGGTTGAAAATAGCACGCACAACACTCTATCCTGATTGTTGTGTCTCTTTGGAATAATTTAGATGTAGTGAATGCATCTCTGCATGCTAAAGATTCTTTGCTTTATGAAAACCCACACAAATGCCTCACATCAGACCTACAATATATGTCTGGGGATGAAGGGTTTCTGTGTGTGGCTCTTTAAATCTATTCTTCTTCTTCTTCATAAGGACTCTGCATGCTCAAGTCTTGTATTTAGCCTTGCCTTTATCAGGCTGTTTGACAATGCAGAGACATTACTAGAAGGTTCTGTTTACTGGTCCCCCAACCCAGCCAAACCTCTGGGCTTCCTGTGGAGGGCTCCAGCAACCTGGTCCCTTAGTGGTTGCATTCTCCACTTCCCGTGACAGTAGGAGGTCCAGTATCTCCCAAGACATTGAACTGTGGGGCTTTCTTCAGCATTGCCTCTAATAAGCTGCAGTGTTTATAATGGCATTGGGTTATTTTGCCCTTCTTGTCTCGTTCTTTCTGATTACTTTTTCAATGAGAGAAGCTATGAGAATTAAAAGCTTGGTCAGTCACATCCTACAACAAGCATTTTACCTTAGCATTTCACACAAGGTACTCAATGATACTGTGAAGTCTGTCTTGTGTCTAGAGAAGTAGACCGAAATAAGCTGGCCTCATATTTGACAAATCACGAATGTCATGGCTAGAATGAGACCCAGATGTACCTGACATCACAGCCCAGGCTTGGATCATAGAGTACTGAGCTAGCCTATGGTAAGCCTGAGGTTGGACTTGTACTCTCTGCCCCATTATTGCTCTCTCTGCTCAATTACACATGTTTCCGCAGTCACACTGGCAACAGCTTCAGAAGTATCCTCAGAAGTCCCTCATGGTTCTGGAAAAAGGTCCAGAAGAAATGTGTTCAGATGGTGATTTAAATGTTCTTTTTTTGTCTTGTGTAAATTTTGTTTTATTGTTAAAAATGTAATATGATCAGGCTGGAGAGATAGCTGAGTGATCAAGAACACTTGTCACTTATGTAGGAGACATGGGTTCAACTCTGAGCACCTAAATCTGGCAGCTCACAACATCTGTAACTCCAGGTTGAGGGGATTTGGTGCCCTCTTGCTTCTGTGGGCCCCTACATGGAGGTGTTAAACATACATTCATAAAGGCACAAGTGATCACGTAAATAAGTAAACATTTTTAAAAATGCAACACAAAATCTACATTTTAAACACTTCATCTCAAATGCAGAGGCATCAAGTGTATGCACAGGGCTGTGGACCTGTCCTCCGAAAGCTTTCATCTGCTGAAAATGAATCTCATAGGCCTGAAAAGTCTTCTTTCTATTCTTCCACCAACCTCAGGAAGCCTCCATTCTACTCTCTGCTTCATACCAACTTCTTCTCTGTATTTAGCAAAATTTCCCCAGCCCTTCTCTTTTAGGAATCTGTGTGATTATCTAGTGCCTACCCAGGTAACCCAAGATATTTGCTCACTTCAAGAAATCTATGAGGAAACATGATACAGGGGTAAGAATTGAAGGAGTATTATTCCTCTGAGACTATTTCTCAGAGATTCCTGAATCTAGACATCAATTTCTTAGCCACATTTCCTTCCTGTTGAACTTTTTCCAGATAAGAAATGGCTTCAGGAAGTCCATCACGTATTGAAAGAATGGGGCCCCTCATGAAGAGATCAGAAACATCTATAGTTGTGCAATACATATCACTCTATCTAGTCAATTATCAAAGAGTCTTGAGGAATGACCTTGTTGATATCTTCTAAGTTAGAGCCCCTAAGGGTCCTAAGATGTTTTCTCAATCACCCTCCCAGGGGGTCACTCAAGAGACAGAGAAGAGTCCTTCTGTTCAAGCCACCTGATAACAATAATAAAAAAGTTAAGAGCTTATTCAATAGCAGTTATAATCGATGTAAGTTTAATACTTACAGAGATTTAGTTGGTCTTAGGACCCCTAGAAGGTATCCATGTGGCATCAGACATAAAAACACACACTCTCAAGGTGCAGAACACGGTCCTAGTCTAGAAGCTAAGAAAGTTTACTTGCCTGAGCTCAGCAATTCTGTGACTCAAGGGCCACTTTGTGTCAATGAGGAACTTTCTGAAGTTCAACGTCTTGTCTAATGGTACTATTTCTGTCTTATTATCCATGTCATGCTCTAGCTTTTCTTTTGTTTAGGGGTTGTTGTTTTTAAGGTATTTGGCTGACAGTTTATCAATTTACTGAGTGTGTTTTTAGAAGAGTAATCACACTCAACAAATGGTACTCATGCTCACCATACAACCTGTATCTAATCTTGATGGCTAGAGACAAAATGCCAAGCTCATGATGTGTGGAATGATGCCTTAATATTTTCAGGGACCATGGGCAGATCAAAACAGGAAACCGGACAGAAATGATGGAGGACTGGAGATGTACGAAGATTTTTAGACACATTTCCATCAGGAACATGAAATGGGATCTGATTCATCTGTACAGTAGGGCAGAAGACTGTTAGTTCTTCCATCACAAGCCTTAGGTCATGGCTGGTGCATTCTTGCTTTGATTGGAGAAAGCATATGTCTAGATGCCAATGACCACATGAGCCCTCCACAGGAAGAGACACATGTAGACAGGAACATGTAGAGCAACATGCAGACAGAGCTAGGGCAGTAAATGGTAGCCAGAGACAACTGGCAGCCCTGAGAGAGAACCACCCTGCTGTTCATCACCTGCCACTGTGGGATTTTCTAATAAGGCCACCCCATCCCATCTGTTCTTCCGTCAAACTCATGCACTGAGAAATGATTAAGCATCCTGATTTTAGCCATCATATCTAATATATATATATGAATAGAAAGAGGCATCTTATTTTATTTGAATTAGTCTCTCCAAAGTTCTGAGTCAGGTTTTCTAGAATCAGCTGCATGATCATGGCAACCCAATCTAAGGGAAAAGTTTATTTTCTAGCCGCGTGAATCTCACCGCACTCTGCCAGTAAGATAGCTTCAGAGAGACATTTGTTTAGTATGTTAGTTCCCAATGATGGTGCTGTCACCAACAAAGTCTAAAATAATGACGTCGTCCTGTGCATTAACTGAAACAGCACTGATGTCTTAGGGTTTTAGATGCTGGAAAGTCCATGGTCATGCCGCATATGGATAGTCTGTGGAAGGCAACCCACTTCTTGATTCTGGATACCCATCCATCATCTTCACATTGTGGACAGGGAACTGTGGTATTCTATGCTCTTCTGCAGGAGTCAGTCCCATCACAGTGTCCTGGGCACCTCACTAAAGCCTAATTGCTTTTCAAATGTCCCACTTCTTAGGACCGTCTCCTTGAGAATTAGGGCTTTCAAGTATGAACTTAGGAGGCAACATTCTGATCATATATTTTTTCTTTACTATTTCCTATTTCACTATATCATTGTGAATGTAAATGACTTTCTTCTTGCAGAGTGACAAACTCCTGAAGTCTCTCATTTTTCACTTAAAAATGTTTCCTTCAAGCATCCAGTGCCCAAGTAAAGAGGACCTGACATCAAAATAAACTGAAATTGGATGTTGCATTTCTTCTGATTTAACAGGCTTTTTTGTTTGTTTGTTTTTCTTTAGATTTCGAAGTCATTGTTTTTACTTTAAAACCATATTTTACTTTTGTTTGTATGGGTGTGTTTCCTTGGAGGCCAAAAGCTAGTGTTGGATCCCCCAGAGCTGGAGTCAAGAGGTTGTGAACTGTCAAGTGGGGATGCTGGGAACGAGATTTGTGCTCTCTGAAAAAGCACTGTGAATTCTGAACTGCTCAGCCATCCTTCTCATCCCACATACACGAATTTCACTCTTGTATGGTGCATTTTATCAGTATTTGATTAATTATGCAAATCTTTTATTTGTTCAAGAATTCTTCCAAGTCAAAGTTCATAAAAAGTATCCTCCTTTAAGAGAGTCAAATGTGTGTAAAATTCTGCCTATTGTATCAACAACTCAATTGAAAGTGCCTTCATGGCATTCACAGTGAAAACAGCAGGCATGGCATCTCATCTTTCTCTTGATGTTAGGAATAGGGTTATAAACAATTCTTCAAGAGAAGTGCATACCTGGGCTAGGCCAGACCCCAGTGACAGAGAGGCAACTCTTTTTTTTTCCCTTTTCTGCCCAATATAATGAAGTCTGTACATAATGATCTGAATGAGTACTTGGAAGGAAAGAGGTTCAACATACCAGGATCTCAAGACAGAAATCAGACCTACAGTGCAGTGCTAAATGAGAATTTACTCATAGGAAAGAAAGTGTTGCTGGGACACTCTAAAATGAGCTTTGAAGAGAATGGTGGTATGTACAGTTAGCTCCTCTTTCTCACCTCTGGTTTCATGGGTAAAAGTACCTAGCTGCTATTTGAAAAGCAGCTTAACTCTCATATCTCATTAAAAAAACTTTCAGACCTGTGGAATGGCACCCAGCATACTACCAAATATAAACAGCAGTCACAGACAAACACCAATAAAAAGCTCCCAGTTTCATTATGTAAGTTTACATACTTGGATTGTAATTATATTTAAATTGTCAAAGATCCTTTTCTCTAAAAATACCTGAGTTGCGTTAAATATAGTCATTTCATGAACTGAAATGAGCCATCTATTTCCAAAGAAAATGGTCAAGGTTTAGGTGTTTTCTTCATAAATGGATGGCTTTACCACATTGGATGCTTTTGTTGAAAAAGTGTCAAGTTTTATCAAGCTTTAAAAATGCATGTGTTTTTAATTATGTTCTGAGAGATCATACAATTGGAAACAGTTACTCTCACAGCACACTGTGAATCGGCAGGCCTAGACGGCTTACTCAGTAGGATGCCTTTGAATTGGTTAAATCAAATAACTGTCATGTTGGACAATCCATAGGGGACTAATGAAGTAGATGGAAGCTGGACAACAGCCAGAGCAGCTCTGAAATGGGAGGAAGATGACCGTGAAAATGACATAGTATTCAGCTCCCGTGCAAACATACATCTGTCCCCATTCTGAAAGCATTCATCATTCAAGTGTACACTGAGACAGGGAGAATATCAGATGGATAAGCAGTTAGTTTAGTTTCTAATAAACAGCAATGATAAAGGATAAACAGTCTAATCTTCTACAAACCATCTGTACTCAATGTCACAGGAAAATTCTTCATTGTACTCTGTCATTTTAATGCCTACTAGTACCACATGTGTTTATTCTATGTGAAATACTAGACACCAGTAAAAATATTAATTAAAAATAAAATTACAAAGTATTTGTAACATTATAAAATTTATACACACATAATACTAAGTAATGTTAATTAATAGAAAGTGTAGTATTTTTAAAGGTATATTCCCTTTTTTGTGACAGAAAAAGATATATGGAATTAAATTAATAAACAATAATTTTGTCTCCAAAGAATCAAATTACAACTTTGATATGGTTAACTACCCCATATATTAATAGCATAGTTTTATTTTTGCCTTTTAGATTCATGTTGAACTTTTTATAAAGAGTTTTTGGAATTTATGAGTTCTCTGTTGCTGTTAGGTTTAGGGTCTTATGCCCTTAGGTGAATACACACTTATTCCTTCACTCTCTTGCAGTTAAAAAGCTTCAAGATTTCTTTCTAGACCTCTGACTTCAAAGAGAAAGAGACTCCTTTGCTTTCTTCCCTGATCTAAACTGAGTTGATCTCTATCATCATTTCTTTTTCTTTTCTTTCTTTTTTTTTTTTTTTTTTTTTTTTGAGAGGAAAGGGTTTATTTGGATTAAACTTCTGTATTACGGTCCATCTTTGACAGAAGCCAGGACAGGAAATCAAACAGGGGTTGGAATCTGGAGGCAAGAGCTAATGTAGATATTATGGAAGCGTGCTTCTTACTAGTTTGTTCCTCATGGTTTGCTCAAAGTCAATCATCATTTCTATTCTTGTAACATTTCAGGGAATGTTCACTTTTTAAATATAGACATCCACTAATTGCCAATACTACAGAACAATTGAGCAACTCTCTCCATTGCTGGTGGCCTCCCCCTGCCCCCAGTGCCAATAGAAGTCAGACATTTCCAAAAATACAATCCCCTCAGACAGATTTACCCTTCTCTCTGGAAGACCAAGCTAACAAGCTGTATTCTTGCATTACAATTCCTTTCCAATCGTGCCCTCTTATGTTACTAAATGTCTTTCTTTTCTGATCAAACCCTGTGTTCTTGGGTATTCTATGACCCCCCACAGTATCTTACACAACCTCTTGGTTCTTGTGGCTAACATTCTCCCTAAAATACTGAGAAAATGATCCCATAACAGTGGAGGCATATCCAAATGGTCTTGTCAAAGCTCCAAATTTTATACCGTTTTAGTTATATTATCTAGTCATGTATTTATATTACAGTTGTCCTCAGAATTTTTTAACAGTTAAGAAAATTAACTTACTTAGGATAAATGTGGGGTTGTAGAGATTACTTGGTGGTTAGAAATATAAACTGCTTTCACTGAGGACTTGATTTCAGTTCCTAGCACCCAGATCAGACTGGACACAATGGCCTGTAACCCCAGCTGCAAAGGGTCTCATGCTCTGATGGCCTCTGTGGACACTACATTCCCATACACATAAGCACACACAAACACATACTTGACTAAAAGACAAATCAGTATTTAAAAAATAAAGAACAGATGTAAGCCAATATAATGAACATACAGCTTGCGATTTCACAACACTGTCCTAAGCAGTTTACAGATGTGAATGCCTTCATTAAGCTCAGCAACTCTCATCATACAAACAAGAAAAATGAGATGGAAGAAAATGAAGACTGTGCTGAAATTCACAGAAGCAGAGCGTGACATTGGTACCCTTCAAGCCAGCGCTTTAACACAGCAGCACTGTTGGAAGAACAGGAAACTGGACCACTCCGGGAACTGGAACCTTCCACAGCTAGTGCACATCAAACATATTAAAATAGTAAATTAAAAGATTACTTCTGAAACTCTATGTATAGTGCAGTCCTGTCCCTATCACCTCCCAAGAAAGCTCCTGGGACTTTCAAGTATTCCTCAAATAATAAGCAACTGGATGGTGTGTGCATGTGCGTGTGAATGTGAATGTGCATGCATGTGTGTGCATGTGTGTGCGTGTGTACACACATTTCTTTCATTTTAAATCCATACATCTCTTTCCTAAACTAAAAGTAGTATGTTTATTTAATACCAAAAATATTTTGTACACTTTCTGATTTAGTATAAGAAGTCAGATCTATTAAGGTAAGCAAGTAAATGTGCAAAATCGATAATGTGTCAAAAGCCACTGCAATGGTGGGCAAACCACAAGTGGTGGGGAGAAATGTATTTTATCAGATGGATAGACTCTAACCTGAATGTAGAGGGGAGATAAAAAGAGAAAGAAACTAAGCAAATTCACACAGTGCCAGGCAGAGAGGAAGAAGCAGAGGTGTCTGGAAGCTTCCATTTCAGTCTTGGGGCCCGAAAGGATGGCACAGAATCCGGGCTAACAGTCTGGTCTGACAAGTGTGAGAGAGCCCGTCCTGTGGCTTTCTTGGGATGGATGATTTCAAACAGAAAACTATCAGCATCTGAGTTTGTGCCTGGAAAGATGGCAGGTGGTATGGAGGGACAGGGAGAAAAGGAAGAAGAGTTAAGGTCGGTGGAGTGGGGGCTCAGAGAAGAGCAGGGGGGTCCTCAACTTCAGCTCCCTGCTAAAGAAGCCGGTAATGACGAGTCTTAACCACAGAAGCAACAGAGCCCTCTTTGTCTACATGGCTTTTCTATCTCTGTCCCAGGCAGTAAAGTCCTAAGCAGGAATGAAGAAAATTGAGAGAGCTGGACACATTTATTGTGTTAAATGATAGAAGCAAAAACAACACAGCACTCGACTCAGGGGTCTCCACAGAAGTAAGTGGGAGGCTGCATTGACATGAGACTGGTACAGTCCACGGATACTGAGGAGTCATTGCCGGCGACAGGAAGCCCTTGATGACATGTGACATCAACAATGAAAGAACAGGCTTAGCACTTCCTGAGAGGAGAGAGAAGTGTACAGAGACAATATGGGAGCGCAGTCGGGGCCACTGAAGTAGAACACTGAAATTCTAACCGTGTGGAGCAACCACCTCCCACACCTTCCTCCAGGAACACTGCACTTCAGGCCAACGTCACTTCTCTGGGGTTATTGCAACAATTCCTGGCTAACTTTCTTTCCCTTCTGCTCCTACATGAATTCTCCCCACTGCCTGTGGTAATCCCTGTGAAAACTATACGAAGGGAGTCAGATCGCCTTACTCCTACAGCTTAAATCCTCGAAATCTGCAGTAAGCCAGAGGTTATCGTGGCCTCTTAGTTGGCAAGCACTGTTTCTCTAATCTCATCTAAAGCCAGTATGTCAGGCCCTCTTAGCTGTGCCAACGTGTGGTTTTATCATCAGTTGGGGGGGACTTGGTTCTTTCTGTTTCTAAGTTGAAAGATCTGCCAGGTTTTGCGTGGGAGTCGCTTGGGTCTGCAGTTAGGCATAGCCCCCCTCAGCAGGGCTGAGAATACAGCTCAGTAGCAGGAAACCCACTATACATGTGCTAAGCTGGTCTGGGCTCAATTTAGCTCCTCAAAAAGCAAAAATTAAAAACAACGAAATAGCAGCGGGAACAATGGAAAATGAAGAGTTTAGAACATGTAGAGGGAAATAAGATACAGAAAAATAAAATATAAGATTTAAACCAAACAAAGATGAAAAGAATTATTAGAGACAGCACAAGCAACAACAGAAAATTAAGGGAAAGGAGATCCAGAATAAAATATAAAGAAAACAGATGAGGAGAGCAAGAAACATAAAATTATGATAAAGGGAGAACAAAGAGAGGAATAACAATTGGAGAAGATGCAGAAGAGAGAGACTCATAAGAGAAAACTAGAAATCCATGAAGACAAAAGTTGGCTGAGAAAATCAGTTTAGGGAAAATTACAGGCCTGAGTGTGATTTTTGAAATGATGGCAGGTGTATAATATGTCATGCAAGAATGTCTTTACACTTTTGGAATATAGAAAAATGACTTAAATTGAGTGCAGTTTGATCACCTTAAAAGAACAGTGTGATACACTGGACTCAAGATTTTACATGCTGGATCTCTGAAGAAATAAAGAGGGCTACAAAAGTGGGCTACAGAGGGGCCAGTGCATCTGCCACATATAAACAAAGGCTCATGGGAAGCATTTACAAAGAGCACTTGTAAACAAGAAAGTAGCATCCTGTACAGAGCTAGCAAAACATTGGGATGGAGATTAGGTTTACAGGGCAGTGGGTGACTGTGCTCTGCCAAGGCTGGATGCTATGACATGGTGGCTGTTTTCAGGCACTCATCATGAAATAGGCGTTCTGAGTGAAAACTGCAGATAATTGCTCTGTAATATTTTTTTCTGCATGACAAATTTATTTCATATTACCACTGAAAATGTCTTAAAATCAGAATTATTTATTTTCCAATAAGAAGGTTATTATCACAGGGAATCTTAACCATGCAGTAAAGAAGCAGCCATGGAGAGTGGATTCTTGTGATTCCCAAGAGAAGAAATGAGGTCACACAATGATGTAGACCCAGGAGGAGACATTAGAAAAAAGAGCATGTTTTAAGTGGGGCCAGCTGGATGAGTGGAAAGGCGGGAGGTAAGGTCAAGGGAAGATGGCCTTTGGGTCTTACAGTCTTGGGTTTATGACTACAGAATATTTCCTAGAAATATTAAACTATTCCTATGTGTTAGTAGAACACTCAGAAATATACACACTAATCCTATACATATGAACTTTATAACTGCATTTCATTTGCAGATGTTCAAAAGCAGACCTAAAGCTAAAATCTGAAGAGTAGGATTCCAAAGCCAGAAAAGGCATCCACCCTGGGCCTGAGCGAGGGAAAAGAAACATTACCAATCCAGCTTGCAATGTGGGTCTTATCGATAATCAAGTTTCTTTACAGTACAAATAAAAAGAGACCGTAAAAAGGAAAGCTGATTCTTCTGGGAAGCAATCGAGTTTAATTAGCTCTTTATAAGTGGTGTGATAATTGGCAGCATTCAAACTGCTGACAGCTATGCTTTCTCCATTCTGTTTTTTTTTTTTTTTTATTCCCCTTTTCCCATGCTTCTTTTAAAGGAAGATCAAAGCTTTATAGTGAGTGAATGCTAATGGCGCATACATTTATGTGAGACACTTTAAAGTCCTTGAAAGGCTGTACATGAGAATGTTCTTTATTCCCGAATGTCTGCCTGTTAGTGTATTTGACACTATTAGCAGGAATTATCTCTATTCCCCTTCTCCTTTTAAAAAGAAAACAAGTCTACTTTAACATTTTGAAATGTTGGTTAAAATGAGAGTTGAGTAACCTTTTTGCATCTCACATGGGATCCTTACTTTGAGCTGCAAATCACCACAAAGTTAATGAGTCTCTTTGCCCAGCACATGCGTCTTTGTCTACATTGTATGTTGCTAGGAGGGCTTGAGCCTGCCACACAAGCTTGGGAAAGTGATTAGCCCCTCTTGTGGAATATCTGTAGCTCTGACAGGTGGGAGGTGTCACTCTTGCAGTTTGTAAAGAGAGAGCAGAATATTTTCAATTGACCAAAAACATTTCCCAGATTCTTACATGAGCAGTTTCTTGAAATAATAAGATTTATTCACGGCAGTTTTTTTGCAAGGCTGAGGTAGATTCTTGCAGAAAGCAGAAATGGATAACGATGAGAAGCGACCACTGGGCATGGGAAGGACTAACTTCCTGAAGCATTAGCCAAAGCTTCGAGTGTGTGGTCCTCAGGCTCCATTCTCCAAGTGCACATTATAGGGTGTTTCTAAGTGTTTATTCAAGCCATGTCTCAAGGGTTACTGTGTATACTTGAGCACTATGTCTGAGGTGTAGAAGTTGCCCAGTTATTAGCTGTTGCTTTTACTACTTCTGTTGAAGAAATAAAAGAATGAAGAAAGTATAAGACACAAAATATCTATGGGGCTCAGAATGTTAGAGTTTTATTAACTCTTCCCAAAGATGTATTAAATTCTCCTCTCAGAGCAAAAGAAACAAAAATTACTGGATTCCATTCAACTAATGAGAAGAATGCAAACAAAAGGTAGTATGACAAAGCAGAATAGTCCAGTAGTGAAAACACGATTTAGAAATATTTTCCCTGTCCTATGTAATGAGAGATGTCTACCATCAGACCAAGCACAGGGAATTGAAAAGAAAAACACCTCAAGCTAAGGCTCAGAAACTAGAACTTACCAACTTTCTTACCGACTTACTAACTCTGAGAAGCTCAAAAACACATGAGCAGAAAGCACAGCAGGAGAGGGCCATCGGTCTTGTTACCTTTGAGAGTATTGCTCAAGATAAAACTGAGGGGTTCAAAATGTTAGTGAAAAAGTAGAGAATAATCTCTCTTGACTAAGTCCTGCACCTGCCACCAATACACACACACACATACACACACACATACACACACACACATACACACACACACATGCACACACATACACACATACACACACACATACACACATACGCGCACACACACACATACACACACATACACACCACACACAATACACACACATACACACACACATACACACATACGCGCACACACACACACACATACACACACACATACACACACACACACATACACACACACATACACACACATACACACACACATATATACACACACACACGAGGCTGATAGAAAGTGGGAGCTCTGCCTCAAAAAGAACTTTGATCTATCATTTTACAATTCTGGACATATTAACATGATAAATTATGCCACGGATTAAAATTGGTTGGGGTATTAAGATCTCAAAAGTCTATTTTGGTCAGAGTATCCAGAGGAAAAAAAAGCCCTCTGTTGATTGTACCCACCAAGGAAGTCAAGGATTATCTCGATAGAGAATAACATGCAAGGACAGTTGTAAAAGAAAAGATATTTCTAATATGTCCCATTTATCCCACTGATATGAAGTCTGTATTTCAAAAACCAATTTTTGCTTGATGGTGGCACTTATAAATACTACTTCATATTCATCCTCCATATGCATCCTCCAGTCCACTGTCTGGTAAAACTAGATCTATTTCTAAAATGTAAACAGAGGGCATTGTCCTCAATTCTATTCTGGCTGAGCAACGACTGTTATTTAATGTATGAATATCTCCATGGGTCTCTATGGTAACAAAGACATGTTTTGGCAGTGATTGTAGTGGGTCTCGTGATTGAAAGTGTGATAAGAATTATTATTATTATTTTTAAATCCCAGGCCTTCTGCCAACATTTTAGAAACTCATCTTTCTTTAAGCCTGTGAATTTGTTGAACTGAAAAAATTTTTAAGGAAGAACTCCCCTAGTGAGGAAACCTACTTTCTATTATGTATTATTCTGCAATATTTTGCAACATGTTGGCAAAGAACCAGAGTTAATAGGTTCCTCTTCAAAATTAGATTGGGAACTGATTAGTAAAATGTGTAACAACCAATGTGTAGTATTAGACACTGTGCAAAGCTCTGAGCTCAGCTGTGGACTAGTTCATGGAACACAACCATACTACACCCTATATGGAAATGAGGGCCCTAGAATGTGAGTTGTCATAGAGACTTCATAAAGTCACTTAAAATCAGTTTAATTTAACCTGACTAGTAAACCTACACTCTTAATCATTTTGCTGTATTATTCAATTTTCAGTTATTCCAATATAGCCTGATTAAACATCAAGAACTTCTAACACCAGTGCTCATATTCTGAGATTACATTTTGTTGTGTTTGTTTAGAAGTTTTTACAGGTTTTATAACATTCTACACATGTAACATCACTCTTTCCATGAAGGGAGTGATCTTATTGCTTTCTGTATATCTAATGTCTACGAAGAGATAGGTCTTACAGCATTATGTGTATCTAACATCATTCCTTCTATCAAGAGCCTTGGAATTACTTTTCTTCTTCATAAGCTCACCCAAAGCAAGGAACTTTCTCAAACACCTGCCACTTAGACATGATGTTTCTCATTTACAGAAAGGAGGTTAGAACGCAAGGACCTCAAATCATAAGATTGTCCAACAGACTCTTGGGTGTTTGTTCTTTATTTTAATCTTCACTGATCTGTGGTATATAGTCTGTGCTCATTTTGCTTCTGGCTTGGTAAGGATATCAGCCAAACTGCTGAGGGGTATGGCTTCTATACAGATGTGCCAAGCCTAAGATGAATGTATGGAATCTGATGGTTGGTTCAAGGTACCTCCTTTCTCTCTGAGAAGCTAGTGGACAAGTGGATAGGGGCCACTTCGTTCTGATTCCCAACAATATGCTCTATCACAGAGTCCTTGTAAGTCCTTTAAGGACTGCTACTGTCTTTCTGAGCAGCTTTAAATGACTGAGAACAAAGTCACCATTTTTCAAGGAAGGGGATGATCTCTGTGTGAGGATAGAAACTGGGAGGGGTACAGATCTGCCACAAGGGGGGTGAGCTTGTACCCTGATGACCCTGGACAGGGGTGTGCAGCACCTCCAACCCCTTTAGATTCCAATGCATAAAGCAGCTATGAAAACTGAAGGCTTATATCCTGGACACTTACTGCTGGACTTGTAGCTGTAAGACACAGGAAATCTCCAAGCAGAAATGAAGCCATGTTGGTTGAAAGTAATACCAGAGGAAAGAAATTAAACTCATGGAGCTGGCTCCTTCCTTCCCCACCCTTATCCCCGAGTTTGAGTCAATCAGGAGCTTCTGATGTGTCTTTGTTTTCCTCCAGCTAAATATTGGAACTACCAGCAGTGACCAGTTTTAATCTTCAGACCCTCCCAAACCAGGCACAGCCAGGTACAGGAGAAGCCCTCAGTAGACAGCCAGACTCTGTAGATCAGATGCCTTGCTTGGTTTCAGTGAACAAAGTTGAGAGTACTGGCACACTTTGTTCAACATTGGAACTGTCCCTTGGAACAAGGTTAAAGCTGTGTATTCTAGGTCCTTCTCATTGCATGTATGTGGAGAACTTAAATTATTTGAACTAAAAAGGGGACATTTTATTTCCTTTAAATTCTTCACTACAGAATATAACTCAATGATCTCTAAGTTTATCGAATGGCTGAATCCACATGTGGCTAAACATACCTTGCTTTTCTCACTCCTGTGATTAGGAGATCCAATTTAAAGGAGGAAAGATTTGTTTTCATTTGGTGGAGCAGTCTATCATAATAGCAAGATCGTGCAACCACTTTGGAAAACAGTCTGGTGGTTCCTCAGAAAATTGGACATAGCAATATCTGAGGACCCAGCTATACTACTCCTGGGCATATACCCAAAAGATGCTCCAACATATAACAAGGACATATGCTCCACTATGTCTCATAGCAGCTTTATTTATAATAGCCAGAAGCTGGAAAGAACCCAGATGTCCTTCAACAGAGGAATGGATACAGAAAATGTGGTACATTTATACAATAGAGTATTACTCAGATATTAAAAACAATGAATTTGAGAAATTTTTAGGTAAATGGATGGAACTAGAAAATATCATCCTAAGTGAGGCAAGCCAATCACAAAAGAACACACATGGTTTTCACTCACTGATAGTTGGATATTAGCCCAGATCTCACAATACCCAAGATTCAACTCACAGACCCATGAAGCTCATGAAGAAGGAAGATCAAGTGTGAGTTCTTCGGTCCTTCTTAGAAGGAGTAACAAAATACTCAAGAGAGCAAATATGGGGACAAAGTGTGGGGCAGAAACTGAAGGAGGGGCCGTCTGGAGACCATTCCACCTAAATATCCATCCCATGTGCAGTCACCAAAGATAGACGTGGATGTGAATGTCAGGAAGTGCATGTTGACAGGGGCCTGATATAGCTGTCTCCTTAGAGGTCTGCCAGAGTCTGACATTTTCATAGAAACAGGAGGAGGGGGGATGGGATAAGGGGTTCCTGGGTGGGGGAGAAATGAGGTAAGAAGATAACATCTGAAATGTAAATAAAATATCTAATAAAAAAGGAAAAAAATAATATGGATGTGGACCAAATGCAGTGGGAGTGGCTCGAAGCTCCATGTTAGGATCACAGTTAGTTGTTCACATATGAGTGGGTCAGGATGCAGAGATGGTCCAGTTAGAATGGGGAAAAGACTATCACCATCAAGGTTCATATCCCAGGAACCACTTCTTATACCTCAACTGCACTTTTCAAAGGTCCACAACTTTCAAAGACAGAGGCACCAGCTGGGATTCAGGCCTGCAAAGCATGGAGGCTATTTTACTGTAAGGCTAAGCAATTAAAGAACATATTATAGACATTACTAACTCTTTTCTAGAAAGCTTTTTTTTTTCTGAATAACAGCAAACGAACATTACTTAGGTGCACAAAAGTAGCTTTTTACATGTACTCACATACCTACGCAGGGGCACATCTCCCCCGACCAACACACACACAAAGAATTCCTGAAGAAATTATTCAGCTTTCAGCTTGGGCTAGCCCCCTCTTAAAAACGTTTAGCTACAATAATTGCCAAAAGAAAGTTTTAGCACCGAATCAGCATTTCGTTTTGAAAAAGATCTGTTTAATAATTCACCAATGCTCCATCTGCAGAAAATATAGCAATGCCAATAACAGTGCTGTTACTGGGGTGCAGGGCTATCTAGTGTATCGGCAAACCACACTTAGCTGAACAAATATTTCTGGCTGTAGAGAGGGAGGCTCTCCAAACACAAATTAATCTCCTTAATGCATTTTCCTTACCTTCATGAGAAATCCATTACGGGCTCTTAAGTCACACTCCGCACATTGTTAGGGCTTTATATGATGTGGGGTTGGCACAGAGCTAGTTTTTCTTTCACACTGTGGGTATAAAAACAATGAGCTGGGTGGTTTGGAGCCAGACTCCTTAACCACTAGGTGAGAACTGGCTATCCAGAGAAGCTGCACATTCCTAACACACAAGACCTCAAATTCTATTGAGAGATTCAAAAGTCAATGGTTATAAAGGCCTACATATGTGTGAACTTTTCCAAGTATCTAGAAGACTGTCAGTTTTAAGCACCCTGATGCTATAAATTGACTAAGGAAAAGGCTCTTGACAAAAGGCTGATTGCTTCCATCCATGCCTGTCTCCTTGTTGTCGAAATGTGCAGTGCCATGAAAACATTTGGATAGGAGACGTGGAAGATTGTGGCCTGAAGGTCTCCGTATTTCTTCAGGATTACAGTGTGTCTAACCTGAATCGTGCATATACCTATTTACAGTTTTCATAAGCTGATATTCATTTGTTCAGGACTGGATGTCCTCATCAGTTAGGTCAAATCACAGGGTAGCTAAGTGTACGCCGCCACATCATATACATTAGGATGTGCACAGGCCAGCTGTTGATGGGACACAAACCCAGTTACCAGAAGGTTAGGAACCTCCACGTGGCAGATGTATGGTCCTTAAGAAATTGCCTACAATTTGGTGACAAAACCCTCTTTTCTTTTCTTCCATGTTATTAGTTTGAACAGTGCAAATCCATTCAGAAACCACTTGGATTCTATTTTCCTTAAAATGTAAGTCAACAATCAGCTGTCAGCACAGGTGGCAGCAGAACCCCTCTCATAGCAAGGGACATTGCTTCTGAGAGAAGTCACCTGGATGCCGAACACAGTGAAGCCTTGCCACCATGTGCAGGACCGTCCTGTTGGAACAGCAGGAGGCACAGGCACCCTCAGCATCACATTCTCTCCAGAACTGCTCCCCAGCAGCAGACATCAGGCATGTGGAAGCTACTGACACCCACACATGGAATCCATCTCATCTTTCAGTTTTAGGCAGAGTGTTTCAAAACACACTGTGTAAATACATCCCTGGGCCTAAACATTCAGGGTCACCAATCTATAGCCTCAAACGTGACTATTTCACCGTAAAGCCAAGTGCTGGAGCAGCAGGTGGGTATTTCCACATTCTGTGACCATTCAACTAAGTAAGGTAATCAGAACCATTATATTAAAATCAGAAGCAGCCAAGAAGTGTTATGCTTATGGCCCTGGAGCCAGTGAGTTAGTTATGTAAGGTCACATCATGCAGGAATTTTTTTTTTTTTCAATTAACGGTCTCCAGCAGCCTATGAATTTTCTGTTTGTCATGAACTATAAACCCACACACACAAAATCTTATGTGTGCTGTGATTTTAGTTTCCCAAACTTTGCAGTTAATGAGTACTCTAGCATAGTGGCTAAAAGTCAATGTTCTTCTTACAGTAAACCTAGTAAAAGAAAGTATTTTATCTCAGAAACATCAGCTTGATCATTACTTATTTCATTTAGGAAGCACTTTCTATTCCAATGGAACAGATGAAAATGGAGGAAACAAGGGAGCCTTTCTTATGACTCTTTGGCCACTGCAGCTGACACAAATTAGGTTATGTAAATTTTCTTGCTTAAATTTAAGCCAAACAAACAAACAAAATGTACTTGGGCATTCCTAGTTGCATTAATGAGACTCTAGCTATTCATCCACGTCACCAACAACTTCCATCATTGGTGACTGCTTCCTTGCTCATCTCTGCTTTTACTACTGTTTGTTCTCTTGTACAGTCGCTTCTCTCTCTTTCTTGTTACTCAGGTTTGAGAGCTTAGGCCTGCTGCTTGCATGACAAGTGCTTTACCCAGTCCGAGAAACATTGTAAGTGCGATTACTGATCTTGAGATGGGGACTTAGCCTGAATTATCTAACTGAAGTCAGTAGAGTCACAGATATTCCTACATGGGAGGCAGAAGCATGGGAGTCGGATAGAAGATGCCATGATGGAAGCAGAGATCAGATACGAGAGCGATGCTCCTGGCTGTAAAGACGGAGGGAGAGGGGTACTGCAGAGATCGTTCAGCAGGTGAGACCACTGACTGTTCTGCAGAGGACACAAGTCCAATTTCCAACACCCACATGGAGACTTATGACCATCTTCAGCTTGAGTTTCACGGGATCCAACTCCTTCTGACCTCCACAGGAAACAGGCACACACATGGTGTGTGGACACTCACCCATCCAGACAAACCAGTCAAACACATAAAATAATAAAATAAAATAATCCTTTCAAAGAACGATGAAGTGAGAGCTAATGAGGCAAGGATCGTGGAAGGCTTCTGGAAGCTGAGAAAGGCAACAAAACAGACTTCCATAGAGCCCCGAGGAGGAGGGTCAGCAGCCAGCTCTTTGACCTTGTCCTATCCAACGCAATTTAAACTTCTGGCCTCCAGTTCATAGAGTGACTAATGTATGTTGTTTTAGGTCCCTGCATTGGTGCCACCCTGGTATAGAACATGTCAAGCCAATACCTCCTTCTATTTCTCAGCATACACTACACCAGCCACTCATCCAATGAGGGACCTTTTCTTTAGACTCCAAGCATAAGAAAGAGAGCCCCTCTGAAGTTTGTGCCTCTGCTTGTCTCTGGTCTCCTGGGACAGCCAGGCACTTAGTAAACAGTTGCTGGAGAGATGAATTAGATTAGGAAGTAGGAAGAAAAATAAATCAATTTTAAAAAAATGATTTAAGAGAATAAACCTCTTATTCTATGAAAAGCTAATTATTTTAAAGATTATGTCTGCCAGGCATTCCAAGTGTGTGATTGTTGTGAAGGTTTTAATCATTGCACACCCTGTCCTATGATACAAAATGCTCCTCAGAAAGACTTAAATAAAGAAGTGATGAAAGGAAAGATGTATAGAGCCCACGACCTTCTTCTTCTTCTTCAAAAGTGTTAAGTAACTGATCACCACAAACACAAACAGTCTACTCATCTGATGGGACCAGAACCTCCCACAGGCCTAGGGTTCAGAATTTTCAAGGTTCCCACATCTTAAATGGATGGAAATGTTATAGGGGGAATGATCACCAGGGATTTTAGAAAGATGGAAATTGATGAAGTTGGTGTCAGGATTAGAGAATCAGTGATTCTCACTTTATAATAAGAGCCCAGGATACTCAGAGCAGTAAAAGTGAAGCAAGTGTTCTTACAGCCTTACAAAGTCTAACCTTGACCTAGGTAAAAGGCAAAAATGGCTAGTACCAATTTGATTCAAAGGAGTGGTCATTTTAGCTCTCCATTTCATTGGCTCACCTCTCAATTTTTCATTGACTGATATCTTCAGGAAGGTTAATCTTCCTGGTGAAAGTCTATGAGTGTTACCTCCCTATATTACCTCCTATAGGTTCAGTGTGCAAAGACTGATCTAATGTATAGCCCTGTCTCCAGATTCCCTCCTTTTCTGAGAATAGGCTCAGTCACACAGCTATATGTTTTCAATCCAGAATTTAACTGAATGTACCTAGAGGAGCAAGCACCAACTGAGAGCTCGGAAATATAGGGGTCTAGTGCCTCTTGCTAATCCATGATTCTCTGGAGAGCTTTAAATGTATCTCTTACTGACAATGGACCATAATGATTTGTTTCTTTTCAGACCAACTGGCTAACTCCTGCAAACAGGCTTCTTTTATTCCTAGTCCTACATAGCTATCAGGTTAAGTGCTGTGATCCCATAACAACCTACAGCCCAATGAGCTACTTCAGACAGCAACAAATGAAACTATTTCATTTATGATTTATTCAAAATCCTCCATAAGACTGCTGCTGGCATACACCATTCTTCATCAGGAAGAATTTGAGCTTGTTTTACAGACCTTGTTAACATAATACAATAAATTTTATATAACATTCTTTTTAATAGATTTGGAAGAACCATATTTTGGGGTAGTTTCTCCTTTTTATCAAAAGTCAAGTCTCAAGGTGGATTAGGAGGATGGGGCTGTGATAGTTATGCATGTGTGTGCACATGGGTGTGAATGCCATTGTTGGATGTTGGGAGATATCCTTTGTTGTCTCCATTCTTTTGCCCTGGGAATTTTCAATGTACTGAGAGTCAGGATGGCTGGCAAGTCCTTGGATTTGCCTAACCCTACCCTAAACCCTACAATGCTGACATGTGCTGTATGTTCAGCCAATGCCTTGCTTTTCATAAAAGTGAAAAGGATTCGTGTTGCAGGTCACGTGCTCTTAACCACTGCTCTGACTCTCTCAGTCTGCCTTATCAAATATAACTTTCATTTGCTGTGAGTTTTAAAAACTGTCATTGTGTAGTTCCTTCTGACTAATTTAAAAACATAACACTTGCTCAAAGAAATAGTTTTAATTCCTCTTTTGGGTGATGTATAAACATAGTGAAAGTTCATTATTTTATTTAATGACATTATTTTATTTGATAAATAATACATATGTCTTGTTGACAGTCTAAATTTTTATTTTAGTGTTTTATATTAACTTGAATTTTTACAAAGTATTATTTGTTTATGCATATCTTGGAAATATTTTGTATCTATTAATTTTATACTATTTTTTACTTTAGATCTAAGAGAAGTAATTTTTTTACATTAAGGAGACTGAAATTAAGTCATTAGAGGGTTCCTATCCCTCTTCCACAGTGACTCAGTCTTATAATGACAATGTCTAATAGAAAATGTCTACTTAAGAACAAGATATGGTAAGGTCTCTAGATACATTTTACTCTAAGTGCATTCTCCTGATAGGGAAACAATGTACACTTCTATAAGTTCTTTTTCCATCTGGTGATCAAACAGGACCTGGAACACACTAAGTAGGTGAACTACCTATAGGCCACATCACCTGTACCTTGCTTGAACATTTTCTCCTGTGATACTGAAGATTAAATCCATAGCTTTGGACCTGCTCACCAGGCTCCAGAACACTATCAGATTGTATTCCCAACCCAATGTATTAATGTCTCAGTAAGAGAAAATACTTCTATAAGAGAAAATAACGCAACACAAACATTCTTAAATCCTGACTTTTCTATGTCAGAGTAGTCTTATGATAAAAGATGTCAAATGATGTTTCCCTTGAATATTCTAGTGAAAGTCACAAGAACATAAAACTACTTTACTGCCAGACAGAAAATACTTATCCCAAAGAACTCAAAATGGAAAAACTTTGCCTAGCATCCAAGACTCATAGCAGCCATCCCCTGGGATACAGGGAGCTTAATGGAACTCCAGTTCTGTTTGAAAACGTTCTTCTGTGCTCTGTCAGTATTGTGCTAAATGTCAAGCTTTCTTCAGCTTTCTCTGCCTGGAAAAGTTAGATCTCTGTCAAGTATTTAGAATCAGAAAAGGTTACATCTACTTCCAATAGGAGTGGTTTAATTGCAACTGTTAGAATTCAAAGACTGTAGCAAAGACATCAAATACACAGTACTCATTTTCAAACACCTGGTCTGGTACTAGGCTGCCTTACTTAGCAGATTGAAAAATTTCAAAAACATATCAAATGGCAAATAGTCCATTACCAAAAGCATGCCTTTCAAAAATAATATGTGTGATAGCTAGGCTGTTGGCTCAGCAGTTAAAAGCACTGACTATTCTTGCTGAGGACTCAGGTTCAGATCCCAGCATCCACCTGGTAGCTCACAATAATCTCTAACTCCAGCTAAGGGAAATCTAATGCCTTCTTCTGGCTATCCTGGGCACCACATACATGTGAACAAGCATAAATACAAGGAAAATACCATACAAATGAAATAAAAGTAAATAATAAAAATTTTAAGTAGTGTGCATACAGTGTTTAAACACAATATATTAATGAACTTTTTGAGAGATTGAGTTTGGAGTCTTCTAGTCTGACTTCCCAAATACCCTGAGTTTGGAAATAACAAATAAACTAGTGTATTTCAAGTCTGCGATATCGAAAGCTCTGGTCTCTACTAGTAGACTCGCCTCTGGAGTGCTGCTGATTGTTCTGGGTTTTTGGTGACAGACACTGGGAGAATCTATATCTCAACAAAAGAAAATTCTAACCCTTTGATTCACTCCTGATTAAATAACTAAATGTTATAGCAGTTAGGAGAAAACTTGGAAGTCTATATGGGCCCACAAGTTACTTGATTCCTGTGAATTACTTGCTAAGTTTAGAAAATCAGTTTGTTCAGTACCAATCTGCACATAGTTAATAAATTTGAAGAGGTTTCCAGTGTTATTACTGCACATAAAACATGGACAGCTAATTAGCCTCTGTTGAATATTTAATGTGCTCCTCTGTAATACAGTTTTTAATGATAGAAAGTAAATCAAACTGATATTACAGGAAGCAGAACCTGCAAACTGATGTTTTTCAATTGCTACCAGAGGAAACTAACTACCACCATGGGTTCTGGGAGGCATCAATAATTTAGTCAACAGATGGTACCTAATGCCACCAAAAATGATTCTCCTTTGTACTCATTTGTCTGAAGATAAAAGTGCAAATATGGCTTTCTATGTTAATCTATTTATTTTACTTGGACTTCAGACAGTTTGGTAAAACAAGCATGAGTCATAAAAGAGTATAAAGGGTTATTCTGTGATTTTGAAAACACACCAATACTTCTATTTCTATTTGTGCCAACACCACCATAAGTCACTATACCTAAAAGTCAGTCTTACTCAGATCTTTGTTTCATTTGATTTTCCATTTGAGTCTACTTTGCAAGGGTGACCTCTGACTGGGTGGCCTTGCTGGCTCACACCAGGGGCTTGCTCTCTCTCACACTGGTTCTTCTGTGTCATTGACAGCTTGATTTTGAATCTTCACAGAAAAAGAGAAAGATAAGTGCCTATAAACAATACTCTTAAATGCCCTGTTCTAAAATGCCATGCCACATTTTCAGTCATGTTTAGCAGGGTGTAGATTTTTACATGACCAACCCTACTGTCAGTAAGCTAAGAAGGTATATTGTGCTATGGTTACTGTCCCTCCAGGAAGGTACAGCCATTTTGGAAATATATAGCCACTGCTGTATGTCAAATGTTGGAAGACCTCATTATTAAGGTTGCAGCCCACTGTGTCCTGATAAGCTCTCTGAGCTTGGTGCAAAATGGAGGGCCTCCCTTTCTTAACTAGGCTTCCTCTTCTCTGACTGATCTTATCTGGAGAGTGTCTCCAAGCACAGGTGCCTATCCTTATCTAGAAGATGGCCCTACATAAAACTTCCTGCATGATTGAGTACATAAATCCTGTTCAACCCTTCCCACTATATGATAATTAATACTGTGTTATGACCAATCAGCCCTTCCCACCTGTAACCCAAAAGAAATTCTGAGGAAAGTCATGTAGCCTATGTTCAGATTATAGATTCACCATCCTCTTTCCTGATAAGAACCTGCCTGCCAAGCTCTTGGAATTCCTTTTCGTGTAAATGAAGTATTTCTACCCTAGCCAATAACATATATCCACCCTGGAAATCACTCCCCACTCCCCAAGATCTGTTTAACATTTGTTCAGCCCAAATAAAGTTGATCTTTCTTACTGAAGATGATCTTGAAAGTCAGTCTATCACTATTCACAGCCTTTGTCTTCACAGGGCCAGTAGCAGACAGCCCCAGAGGAGATGGGTGGACCACAGTACAGTTCTTCATATGTGTGTGTATGTGTGTGTCTGTTTGTCTGTCTGTCTTTATCTGTATGTGTGCATGTGTGTGTAAGTGTACATGAGTATGTGTCTATGTGTGCATATATGTGTAAGTACATATATATACATATATACATATGTTGGACTGTAGTGAGTGTGTGGGCATGGGTCCTGCATCTACTACCTCCAAGGGCTAGGGCCACAGCTCAGAGTGACAGAGGCACAGGAAGTTGACTATGTTCTCTCCAGGCCAGCACCAGGCAGACATCAGGCTGTGAGAAACCACAGGACTCTGCTCCAGGGGTGAGGAAACACAGTCTGGGGTCCCGTGGGGCCGGAGCTCTTGGGGTCCCTGGGCACAAGTGGCTGGGAACTGACTGGTTCTCGGGCCCTTGGGCTCTCAGGCACCTTTGGGAGGCTGCAGAAGGGTCAAGACAGGGGTTGGGGGGCAGCTTACGGGCTGGATTGATCCACAGTCAAAGGGGAGAGGGGGAGAAGCTCTAGCTATGCCCCTCAGGGATGAGACTCTTGGCCATGGCAACTTGCTCAGCTGGGTCACCGTGGCTGGAACGTAGAGAGGTCATCTGCAGGAGATTAGAGGACGGCTCTTTAGTTGAAGACTTTCTCTATGGTACCCCATAGTGGCCCCAAATAAGAGAGATAGTCCATGTTCTTAAGATATGGTCTTAAGATATTTATTGTCATGGCAGAAGATAGATGAAGCTATACCCCATATTATCTGAGCAGGCATGAGATTAAATACCTTTTGCAAGGAGGAGGGTCTGGGAAGGAATGCTTAATTGGCTACACCCTCTGGCCTTTAGGTATTCCATTAGTATGGAGATCTCTCTTGAGGCTCTGTGGCCTGTAGTCATGCCCTTTACCTGTGCTATGTGACTGATTGCCACAAACCTCTATGTTGGAGAGGCTGTAGCTATGTGAAAGGAGCCAGGAGCCCAGGAGCAAGGCTGAACTCCTACTGTTCCTGAAGGTCTCTGGAATTCAAAGCCTGTTTGACCAGGTACCCAGCTGACTCTCACAGCCCCACATACATACATACATACATGCATACATACATACATACACACATGCATGTGTATATATACATTTATATTATATATATTAATTATATATTATATATATATATATATTTATGTATATGTATACACACACACACACACACACACACACACACACACATCAACATATAATATATATATATATTACAAGTATTTGTATGTATGTAAGCATGTATGGGTGTATATATGTCTGTGTCTGCACATGAGTGTGAGTATGTATGTGTGTGTATGTGAGCGTGTGCATATTTATGTGTGCACCTGTGTGGCTGTGAGTGCATGTGCAGTATGCAGAGACCTGGTAACTACCTGTGTGCTCATCCTCAGGTGCCCTCCACCATGATTTTGAGTCAGAGTACCTCACTGGCTAGAAAGCCCACCAGATCCACCTGTTTCACATCCCAGCACCAAGAACAAACTGAAGTCCTCATCATTGTGAGGGGAACACTTTACCAGCTGAGCTATACCTGACTCCACCTTACATAAATTTCTAAATGCAACTTATCCAATTTGTTCCCGATTCCAGTTCCTGAATGCTTTCAGGGATGTTGAATGGATGTGACAGAAAAATAAGTGAACATTGCCAATAATTATAAAAATAACACTGACAAATATTGTCACATCTCTGCAATAGACTAAAACACTTAACAACTTTATACACCAAATACCATAAAACAAAATAGAAGGGTAGAGTTTTTATTGGATTACTATTCTGAGATATGAGTTTAGCAATATTATGATACAGTAGAAAATAGCTCATTTCCTATTGTGTTTTTTCTTAGACTTGGGAACACAAATTATTGCTAAAAATATTATTGCAATATCATAATATAATATACAAATGAGGTAAATTTTTGAAAGATATAAAATTGTAACATTACTCAATATTACACATAAAGAAATGGGAATACTAAAATCCTTTGTATCAGGCATATTTTATCCTAACCATACACTCCTTGGGAGTCAATGCACTATTTAAAGAACACTGTACTGCTTACCAAATACCATGACAGTGTTAGCGATGTGAGATACTGATCCAAATATGAGGTCATCTGTCAGCCTATAGACCTATCATGCAAAGCATCACCAAGAGAAAAGCAATGTTCAAGAAGAGGAGCTGGTACCTGGCTGCCACCAGGACCAACAGGAGGTAACAGGAGCTCCTCCCAAGGACTGACCAAAGCAGTTCCTGAATTTATAAAGGTTGCATGACAAACCACAGTGTGTGTGTTAACAACAGTAAGATCCCATAACAGAAAGTCAATGTTCTGGGAGACCTAATACTTCACTGCATCAACTGTGGTTCTCTGAGGGAACTAGACACTAATCATCTATATTGCTCTGCAAAGCTAACAAGCAAACAAACAAAACCAAGTAAAGTCATTTTGTGTTAAAATACTTCTCCAGGCTGGCACAATGGCTCAGGAGATAATAATTACTTTACTGTGTTGTACCAGTCTGATCCCCTGAGTTCTATCCTAGAGACCTACATAAAGGAAGGATAGAACAGGATTCTGAGGACTGTCTTCTGACCTCACATACATGATGTGTGTGGCGTACAATAAAAAATTAACATTTTAAATGCTTTTTTTCTTGTACTTTGTTTCCTGAGGAGTGGGGCTTCCTTAAGTATCCCATCAGCTAGCTTTACACATATAATAGAGAATTCCAATAGGAATATATCAACAATTCTTTTCAAGTAATTCTAATTCAGTCTCTTAAATGATGCTCTCTTCATCTGGGAAATGATGTATCTAGGCTTCAAAAAGGTTTTAGCACCAAATATTCACACACATTAGACCTCCATGCTAAAGCTGAAACATCTGGGAGGCAAGCCAACTGTATCTGTGATTTCCTTTTCTCTCTACATGTGAGTCTACACAGTCTTTTTAATTCAGTGTTTTCATCTTTTAAGGATTGAGGACACAACCATTCAGAAAAAGAAAACCCAAATGGCCATGTATACGGAGAGCTGTGAATAAGACCAAATTTCAAGCTAGGCATTTGCTCTATAAAATTAATACCAAGAGTTTGCAAAGAGCATGAGAGGCTGAATAGGTATTGGTGGAGCATAGTGATCCACCTCTAGAGAATCAGGAAGAGACACACAGATATTCTTTTTTTCAATTTTTGTTTATTTGCATTACGGCCATTGCCCACACTGCTGGTACCCCTCCCACAGTTCCTCATTCAATTCTTCCTCCCCTTTGCCTCCAAGATGGTGCTCCTCTTCACCACCACCAGGCATTCCCCTTCCCTGGGGTCTCAAATCTCTCCAGGATTATTCACATCTTCTCCCTGGGAGGTGAGAGACTCTCAGGACTCAATGGGGGTGGCCTTAGCCAAAATGTCCAACAGTAGGGAGATTGAACCTGAAGAGTCCACCTCCAGGAGATAGGACCTCAAATGGAGGGATGGGCTTAACAACCCACAGTCAAAATTTCTGACCCAGAACTGTTCCTGTCTAAAAGAACTACAGGGACAAAAATGGAGAAGAGACTGAAGGAAAGGTGGTCTAATGACTGGCCCAACTTGAGAACTATCTCATCATGAGGACACCAAGGCCTAATACTATTATCGATGCTACGATATACTTACAGACAGAAGTCTAGTATGGCTGTCCTCTGAGAGGCCCTATCAGCAGCAAACTGAGACAGAAAGATTCTTACACTCAACCATTGGACTATAGTCAGCGATATCTATGGTTGAATTAGGGGAAGTATTGAAGAAGCTGAAGGAGATATTGACTCCCTAGGAGGACCAGCCATTTCAACTAACCTGGACCTGGAGCTCTCAGAGACTGGGCCACCAATCAAAGAACATACATGGTCTGGTCTGAGACCCTGGCACACTGACATTCTTTTATGTGTTCTGTTCTACAAGCTTTCTGAGGCCAGGCCTTTGTTGCCTTGTCCTTTTGATTCCTATTGGTGGGTTTTCCATGTGTAGTTCTAACTACCTGGGATGTCAATTTCCTAAACTCTGCCAAGAAGAAAAGGAGAACAAAACTGGTAAACTGAACAATTCCAAACATGTTCAAACAGGAAGAGAGGGGAAGGCAACTCCCAGTAGAGACCCCACATCCTTACAAGGCTTTACAGTGGACAGAAGTGATGTGTCCATGGAGAGCCAGTGTAACTGATAGTAACATAAGATAGTTTTTCAAATGAGCTGACATTGGGCCCTAGAAAGCCTGAAATGAGAGAGCAATACAGTTCTCCAAAAAAAGAAAACAAGACTCCAGAAGCTTCTCACTAATCACTGTAGAAGCTGATGAGCAATAATTATTAACATACTTCTTCAGCTGCCCTCATAGGAGCCATGATTCTCCCAGAGACTGTGAGATTATTTATCAGTCTGGCACTTATGAAAGAGAGTGAATGGACTGAGCTAGAATCCTTATACCTTCTGCATCCCTTTCCATGACTTCCTGGGGTGCAACTGTTCTGATTATAAACTACAAAGGAAGTACTCTTGGAGTGTCAATATCAAAGTAAACTTTGCTACACAGTGGACCACCAAGGCTTCCTGTAAAGAGCACTTTCAATAAGAAATATTTGGAACTGTGAATCCATAACCCAGATTCCAATAAAGAAGAAATATGTGAGCACATGTATGACCTGAAGGTAGAAGAGTGACTCTAAAAGAAGATGGAGGTATCTGAGGGAGTGGGTGTGATGAAAGTAAGAGAGTAATGGGATACAAGTGGCTTGAAAGCAGGAAAACTAATTGAGGGAGGAAAGAGACCAATATGAAGGGGAGATGGGACTAAGAGGGACGTTTGGGAGGAGAATGAGAACAATTGAGATACAGTTGTAAACAATGCATCAGAACTTCACAACACAACTCAGTTCTTCATACACTGGCCAAAAAGAATAATCCATTCTTGATTGATTAGTTTCACAAAGGTAATGTGGGACTCAAATTAGATAAATCAGTCAAACACTCTTCAAAGGCGAAGAGGAGATGTGTTGGTAGTAGATTAAAGAGAGTGGGCTGAAGACTCAGCCCATGGTATCATCGAGGGCGTGAAAAACCTCATTTGCTCTCTTAGAACAAAAAAGGAGGGAGAACAAACATTTTCAAACATTGCTGCCATTCCTGTATGTCTTTGTTCTCAACAGATTGTGTCCCATCCTTCAATGTGCAGTACCTGAATATAGTTTAAGCATTGTCACATAAGCCTTCCAAACCAGCCTCATCCAACACACAGGAAAAACAGAACCAGCAAAAAATGACCAGATGAATAGCAATCAGTACTCTCCAAAATGTTAGTCAGCACTCACCACTGATTTTAATAAGATTCCTGTCTTAAACAGAGAAGTTCTTTGGAACAGAATAAAAATACAGGGTATACATCTACTGTTTCCAAGATGATTTGATCTTTTAATACAATGGCTAGGAATGAAGATGTGCTCCACATAATATGGTTTCCTTTCATATGATACTCATAGAAATACGAACAATGTGCACTGCACAGCTGTCAGGAGTTGGGTGCGAGGCAGAGCTCCAAGCATCCAGGTCTAACTTAGTCATGGTCTGCTTACATGAGAGGAGCTGATGAGGCAGCCTGACTTGAAGCAGAAAGCCATCAGTTCCCCACTTTCAGTTGCATATATGGCAGCCTGAAGAACAGTGGTTTCCAGGTGTATGTACATGGAAGAGGCATCTTATCATAAAGCTGTAGGAATGTCATTCACTTATTTTGTTCTTCAGGCATCTTGTGTATTGATACAAGATGCCAGGAGACTTTGAGATTAATCTATGTGTGTGTGTGTGCATGTGTGTGTGTGTGCATGTGTGTTCTTTAAAAAAATTAAATGGCTTTGAGCAATTAAAATTCAGTTGACATTTGAAGAGCTGTTTTATAAAGAAATTCCAGATGATTTGTAAAAACAGTAATCACAGTGTAACCTAGCATGTGAATCTGAATGTTGTGAGTCCCATGTCCAAGTTTTCAGTGGCTATCTTGTTTACACACCTTCTTGGGCTGTAGAACATGCAATTTGTCTCAGTGTGACTCTTCATCTTCCTCTCTCCTGGGGAATGAGACTTCTCTCCCTGCTATGCTCCTGGCAGCTTCTTCTCTCTGAAATCTTTGCTCTAATTTCGGTCTGCATTAGCCTTCTCTGAGCCCTCTTATGAGCCACCCCTTCAATTTCCTCCCTCCTAGTATGTCTAAGAAACATCATTTTAGAACCAAGTGAATATCCACTTTACTGACTCTGAGTCCATTGTCTTGAAATCTTTTGTTTCAAAGCATCAGAATATTTTCTTGTCTCTATATCATCACATGTCAAAAGTACTCAAGCTTCAATTTTGAAAATAATGTCATGATTTGCTTTTGATGTGAGTCTATAAATAACGTCATTGTTGCTTTTGTAGGACCTATGTCTAAACTGCTGCTATTTTCCCTTTCTTTATTAGTAAATCGTATTTGTATATTGACACCCTTAAAAATTATATTTTTATATTTATTTATTTGTGAGTGTGAGTACGTGCACATGTACCACCAGGCTCATTTAGCTCTACCTCTCCATTTACATAGCCCAGAATCAAAGAATATCTATACCAACCCTTCTTAAAATATTCAAAAAAAAAACCAGAAACTGAAGGAACACTTCCCAATTCCTTTTATGATGTCAGTGTGACTCTAATATCAATATCAAGTAAATACAAAACAAGAAAAGAAAATTTCAGGCCAAAATCTCAGATGAACAAAGAGTCAAAAATGCTCAACAAAATGCTTGTAAACACAATGCAGGTATACATAAAAAATTTATTCACCATGACCAAATTGGATTTATCCCTGAAATGCAGGGATGGTTCAACATATGAAAGTAAATAAATGTAATAAACCACATAAATGGACTTAAGAAAGTAACATGATCATCTAGAGACAGAAAAAGCCTTTGACAAACTCCAATATGCCTTCCTGAAAAAAATGTCCTAGAGAATGTAGGGCTATCAGGAACATATTTCAACATAGTAAAACCTATATATGAGAAACCCATGGCCAATATCATCGTAAACAGAGAAAAACTTAAGGCAACACCACTGACCTGAGGATTGAGACAATGATGTCCACTCTCTCTATTCCTTTTCAATATTGTGCTCAAAGTAGTAGCTACAGCAATAATGCAAGAAAAGGAATTAAAGGGGTAGAAAAAGAGAAGAGAGACATCAAACCATTCTTCTTAGCAGATGAGATAGCACAACAATTTAGAAATCTTAAAAACCCTGCCAGAAAACTTCTAGAAATGGTAAACAATTTCAGCAGTTTGGCAGTATAGAGAATCAATTTGCAAATTCAATAGTTTTTCTATGTACCAACAATAAATATACAGAGAAAGAGATTAGGAACACATTCAGAGTCTCAGTAGCCTTAAAGAATTGCGTAAGCCTAACCAAGAAACTGAAGTACTGGGCTGGATCTGACTAGAAAGCTTCCTTTCTAAGGACAAGCTTTCACAGTACCAGAAGAGATACCATGAAAGCTTCCAAAGGAGGTAACCATCCACAGTCCATACCATATCTATGACATCTGTGAACTATAACAATGGCTAGTATGGCACAATAACTCTAAGGGTGCGTACCTTGGTAGTAACCAATGACTCTCTAATTGGACTTAAGCCCTACTGAAAAAGAAGGAAAACATATCTGGTACTAGAAACCTATCAAACTACTCAGAGCTAATAAAGTCATGAGTCTTGAAGGAGAATATACAACTACCACTTTTCTAAACCAACATAATCATCTTACAACACTCTAAAAATTTATTCTCATACCTACATACTATCCTTACCCACTCAAAGAAACTTCTTTTTGCAACAGACAGAGACCACTACAGAAAACCACAAGCAGTCAAAAGGCAGCATTATGGAGCCCAGACCCAGTAAATATACCTAAAATACAACTCCTGTACCTCAGGTTCAGGGAACATTGTGAAAGAGTGGTGAATAGAATGTGAGTCAGAAGAACACGGTATTTGCTGTGAGATTGTCTCTTAGGAAGGTAAGAAGCTACCACAGTATCTCACCAACGTGACTCCTCAAATGTGAGCTGAACAAGAACACCAATAGACAGGCTCACATGCTCGGGGAAAGCCCAGGAGGGCTCAACCCTACAACATAGGCAATTAAGGAATGCCTGGGGCTGGGGGATGGTCTTCCCCAGGAATGAGCACATCAACTGGTTATCCAATACCAAATGGTCAGCCCTGAAAATACACATGCAGTAACATCATTCAGACTGAATAGTCTATATTCACCTCTTTAGGAATAATAAACACACACGTACATATGTGGTAGCAATTAAAGAGAAAGAAGTCATGAATTTGAAAGAGAGCAAGGGGGTACACAGGAAGGGTTAAAGGACAAAAGGGAAGGGTAAAATGATGTAGCTATAATCTAAAATAAAAATGAAACCAAACATTGTTGATATAAAATTTAAAATTATTAACAAAAGAATAAAATATTTTTAAGGAAAAATGAAATTTTGTCAAATTTGAAAGGGAAAATTTATTTTGAAACGAGGATCTATAGAGCTATTTTGTTCATCCCTGGCAGTATAGTCAGAAAAATGTATGACTAGAGAAGACGTGTCGGAAAATACTTGAGTCATTTGTTCACTCAGCTTGCCTGTTCGTTCTGAGTGTCTTCTTCCCACAGACTATAACCATGAGGGGTCCTATGTCAGCTCAAAAAGCCCAGAGAAATTAAAATGGAAAATCAACAACATTGCAACTGCAATGTGAAGAGAGCTTTGAGACGGCGAGACAGATGTCAGAAGTAATTACTTAGTATTTCAGGACTTTTAACCAATTTAGACATCAGCCTTGTTTACCACAAACTCAGCAAAACATGATCAGTCTGGGAAAATGAACATTTTTTTTTTCCTGAGATGACACCCAATCTGTGACAGTGTTCGCCTAAAACCAAAGAACCCACTCCAGAATGGCTGCACTATGACAGCTGCAGCCCAGATGATTAACTCATGGTGATAGTATTCAAATACCAGGATTTTAATGTGCTCTTAACTAATTAAGACAACAGACGATTCACTGAAAATATCATAAACTGGGCTGTTCTTTAAAGCTCACAACACATTTTAATTACTTTTGAAACTGAATTTGAGAATCCCATCTTAGAAAACAATTGAAATAGTTCATTGCCCTCAATACTGTATGTGGGATTACTGTTTGTCAACTGTGAATTACTGCTTATCAAATTTGGAGGTCATGATCTGTACCCAAGTTGCAACAGAGCACCTATATAAAGAAATAAAAAGAGCAAAATTAATAGTGGAAAGCAGAAAAAGGACATTTATTCTATGTGGCCATATTGGGAAGAGAGGCAAAGAGATAGAGGGAAGCTTCCATGTCCGCCTCTGGGTCCTGATGTGAGATCAAAATTTGTATAGTGAGCCATCTAAGCAGTCCTGGTCAAGGTATGGTCCTGCCCACTACTGACCCACCATTTTCTGGGCTTCAGGCTCAACTTGTAAAGTGATCAGGTAAGTTATTAGAATTGTGTGAAATCTCTTCCCAGGAGACAGGATCCCCTCTGGCTGGGCACATTTTCCTTCTCCCAGAATAAAATTCTGTGTAGATACTCATTTCTTTGGAGTCCATTGTTTCAACCATCCAATAGTCAAAATGAGACACACACATGTCTAGTTAGAATATCATCATTTCTGCCAGGACTTTACGTATTTATAGTTTTTGGTAATTTTTCAAAAATTCTAGGGACCTAGGGTTCTGAAGGTTTTAAATTTGACAGGATTTGACAAAGCACAGTTTAGTTGCCCGTAACTGCAAGCCTTTGCCTGTCTGAGTCATCTTTTATTTGCAGAGTTCTCAATCCTGGTTGGCAGCCAAGAACTGCTGTTGAGCAAGTCAAAGAAAGATATTTTACACAAATTCATAGGCTAATGCATAAGGTATAGTTATTCTTTCTTTGAAAAAAACACAAAGACTAGTTCCAAAGTGACCATTGAATAGAGGATAACATATGTTCTAGTTTTATTTCAATTGTGGACATAAAATACCTTGATAAAAACAACTTAGGGGAGGAAAGAGGTTTATATCAATATATATTGCCAGGATACAGTCCTTTGTTATAGGCAATCAAAGCATGACCTTTAAACATCAGGTCACATAACATCTTCAGTACAGAGAAAATGGTACTGATCTAATTGAGGCTCTCTTGCTGACTTGTTTATTTGTTCAGCTTCTCGCAGCCTTTGCCTAGGAACTAGTGCACCCCACTGTGCGAATGGGTCTTCTGTTGGTTAATAAAGATGATCCCCTAAGGGCATACTCACTGGTCAACCCAAAGCAGATAACTCCCCATTGAGAAGCCCTCCTTGTGTAATTCTAGTCTGTGCCTAGTTGACAATTAAAGCTGGCTTTCACACCTGCAGATTTTCTTCCATCAGCATAAAAGGTTGCCTGTTCCTTACAACTTTAGGCTTAGATTTTTCAAAACCTATTTAGTAAGGGTTGTTAACTTCTTCAACCTCCCTTCTAGCTCACCAATCAAAGGTAGAAGAGAAGAAAGGTTAATAGGAGACTGGTATTATGGACCTGTTTAAAAGTAGTTCTTTGGGGGCAATTCCAAACATTAATCAGTAGGAGTGGCTAGATCCAGAAGAAACCAAGAGGCTCTGCCGAATGAGCAAGAGGCAGCCAGAATACTATGAGAAGGTCTTTGGTGACATTCTTTGGTGCTTTTCTCTCCAGGAAGTCATGACAAACATCAATCAGATCAAGGAAGGCCAGCAAAGTATTGAAAGGGGAACCAACACAAGAGCATCTTCTCACTGTCTGTGGAATTATATTTATGATCTTTCTAAGCATCATGTGCCCTCTCAAGTATCTGTTCCAGCAAAACATCATATGCCCTCTCATAAGCTTCTAGAAGAACACCATATATCTGTTCTCAGCCATATATTCTCTCAAGTGTCTGCTTTTGCAAAATATCCTCTCATAAGACAGAAAAAGATTACATGACACCACTGAGCTGTTAGATAAACATAAAATATCCACTTTATACAACCATCTCTGTTAGAAATTTCCACTTTATACAACCATCTCTGCTGCTTTAAAATCTGATGAGGATTCCATGAACTCATTCTTTTCAAGTTGCACATGACAGCACAAAGCATCCCTTCCTTGGAGTACCACTCAATTCTCTCTGAATATAAAACATGTAAACATGCATGCGTGCATGTCTCTGCCACATCCATGCAGCACTCTGTAGTAGATGTTATTTTGAGCTTGGTGCCTGTATTATATGAAGTATGTTTTCAAGACCCAAATGACCTTGCCAAATGATGGCCACCATTGTTTATTCATATTTCTTTTTCTTTATTAGTTCCTTGAGAATTTCATACACTGTACTCTATTTTTATCATAGGCACCCCTTCCCCAGCTCCTCTGAGATCCACCCTTCCCCACCCAGCTTCATGTCTTCTCTCCTTTGCTCTTTATAGCCATTTACTGCCCATCAACTCAAGACTCTCAATGATCGTTCTGCCAAAGCAAGAGAACTTTCTTTTTATCCAAAGCTATTTCCACAATTCACTAGTGTCTTATGAAAAAACAATCATATGATCTGACTTTGAGTTTTATCACCTTAGACTTGGCAGCCAGCCATGTCTTCCCTTGGATTATCTTTTGTAAAATAATTAACACATTTTTACAGTAGATCTAAAGGTTGCATTATACAATTTCGTGTAAGAAGCATTTCTCTGGCACATTTTATGTTTCAAATTCAGTCAAATATCAACTGCCAGGACACATTTCAGGCCAGGCCTGTCAGTCTGAGGGTGAGAGAGATGACTTAAGCACGCAGACTGCTGAGGCAAAATGGAATCTTATTTTGATCAACATCTGCATCACATGAAATGTGGTTTCAATTTAAAATTAGGAATCGATGAGACTGCCAGGGAACTTTGTCCATCGTTGGTTATTTTACTTGGGCTAGAACAGAATGTAGAATACTATCCGTGCTTCTCACCATGACACAGTGCTCATGTGCCTCACAACAAGACTTGGGAGCTCAGTAAACAGACTCATAAACTAGTAAAATTACATATGAACAGGTCACCCGAAAACTGCCTGTAGGGAGTACCATTTTGTAAACTCTGTAGCTATTTCTTCAGACAAGGGGACTCCCTCACTCACTGGTGTTAGGAAATCTACTTTGAACATATCATATGTTTTATAAAGAGTTGAAAGGTCTGGCATCAATTCAACACATTCCTTTACTAAACACAAGCATTCTTTATCTGTGTTGATAACAACTAGGTGATTTCAGAACTGTTCATATTAATTATAACTCCATAATGAGTCCTGTCCTTTCATACTATGCAGTGCATTAAAAGATTTCCCCAAGAGTCATTCCCCAGCACTCTACTTGGATCCCACTGATGGTACAACATACTAAACACTTTATTATTGATGCAGATATGGAGTTACTTCTGCTCATTCCAAATGATTAAAGATTAATTAAGATGCTGTCTGAGGACTGCATGTGGTGGTACTAACCTCTGACCCCAACACTTTGGAGGCTGAAGCAGGAGGATTATAAGTGCAAGGGCAGCTGCACTACATAGCAAGATGTAGTCTCAAAGGGTGAACAATAAAAAGATAAAACCTAACAGGCTTTCTGGGAAATATTTGACTGGCTTGAGCTTGAACAGGGATTAACAGCAATGACCTTGAGCTTGCCTCTTCCACACCACCCTCTCCTGAGAAAGCATCTATTTTATTCACTTTGAAAAATATTTTTGTTACAAATGTTCGATGCTTAAAATATAAAACTCAATTTTTTTAAATGTAGTCTTCTCCAAGCTGCTCCTCAGGGGTGTTGTGTGTCCATACCACAAGAGTTGGTGACAATAGAATATGGCCGCCTTTGTCATCCACTACCTAAGGATTGTTCTCATTGATTTGATTTCCCTCTGTGTCTGGGATGGTCACAGAGACGGCATGGACAAGTCATGATCACTAGAGGAATTCTTCTTTTTGAATTCACACGCATGCTGTGAAGCCCTTCTGCGGTGTCACTGCCGGAGCCTGCTCTGGACTGCCGTTTATACAGATACTATACCTGTGCTAGCAAGGATTGAACCACTGACTTGCTTGCTCTGAACTTCTTAGAATATAGTGCCTTTCTCCTCATCCAAAACAAAGAAACTACTGAATTTATACAAAACACCTTGATACTCCTCTTAGATTAAAAGACCCTGCAAACTCCCAGCTATCTAACCATGTGATCTGCGTGTCATTCCCTACACACCAGGTGAACACAGACAGTGAGGACTTACAGCACACTAGAGGCCTGGTCAAGTGCCAGAACAGCCATCATCACTGAACTAGCTTCTCCCAAGGAAAAGTCATTCAGCTTCTTTGATCTACGACTCCCTTTAAAACTGGGTCCATAAGTAAAACGGGAAAGAAAGCCCTGTTCCGCTGAATTATTGAATCAAAAATGTTAAAAAGCAAAATTCCAACTTCACACTGATTGATTTCACCATAATGCTAAATTCACATAAATGAGACCCATGCCTGTCTGCGAGGCCAGTGATTTGTTCTTGGATGGAATGTCTGCAGGGAATAAAGTTACTTTAGATGTATTTTTTCTTATAAATCAAATATTTATGAAGTACATGACTTTCAATAGTGTGAGGATTCTGCTCTCATTAGTCTTGTTGTTCATAAGCATTCCCTAAACAACTGTAGCTGGGGAACTGTGCTCCAGGCTCTTCTCATTCCCCATCTTAAAAAAATAATGCTTTTAATTTATCTTAATGAGCTATCAATGAATCAGCTAACTTAGAAAATTCTAGAAACAACCTTGAAAGCCACAGGGATCTTCTCCTAAGGACAGAGTCCTGGGAGCTCTGTACTCAGCCTGTGGCACAGGACCTGGTAACTACCTCTGCTCCTAGCGGCTAGTACAAACCCCTCTTTCTTCCCCGCCACAGACTTAAGAGGCCTCTTAAGATTCCTCTTGAAAGTAAATCAAGATATTCTGCTGAAAGACGCAAGAGAACGAAAGGAGCAGCCATATTCCAGAAATCCCAGCAAGTCTTTCACGGTTTATATAGAACTCCAAGGTTGTGATTTTGTGTGTGAACAAATCACTCAAGTGGAGATCAACCATTTATTTTGTTGAGATGATCATATCCCCCAGACAGAATGTCCTGCTACACTGTGATTTTGGGATGTAGAGTATTGATTTAGATTCTATGTGAGACCTTCACTACTCAGAGATTTGATTTTCCTTTAGTAAAGGCTTCTCTTGCATCAGTGGGTGTGTGGGGGGGAACTAAGAGGAGAAAATACTAACAATTTCCTTGTAAGACTTCCATTTGCCCTGATCTAAAATCAGTGGAGAGGGCAATGAGAATTCAAACTCAGAGAATTATCCTCACCCAGCTCTCCTCCTTCAATGTGTAGCTATGATTGGGTTTACTGGTTTACTCTTAGCTCTGTTTTGAATTAGAGAGTTTTATGTCCTTAAGGACACCGAGATGCTTCAGAATTTCCTCAGAGGGAAAACAATTTTCTGTTTTGAGTTATACAGAGGCATGAACATATCCCCATATTTGGGGAATAAACTTGAAACACTAAGACTCACTAAGACAGTTTGCTCCATCACAGGTGACCCAAAAAGACAAAATTAGATTAGCATCTGATACTATGGTTTAAACCACATTCAATGACTATCATGATTTAGATTATAGTCCATGTTGTAATTCTTATTCTGAAACACAAATAATAACCCCAACATTTTTTAAAATTCCAGAAGAAATTCAGGATATATGGCAATTTGGTGGTTTTAGTTTCAGAAGATTTTGTGTATGTTGTTAATCCTTCAGCTTGATTGTTGGTGTCAAGGGAGCCTCTCAGCACATACAAGGTTTGGAGCATATATTTAACTCTAGAATGTTCTGGGGAGTGAGGGAAAATTATTTTAAAATGTACTGTGGCTCTTTATAAACAAATAGGTCCTGTTGGGTGCCACTTTCTGTGGAGTTACTTTGCCTTTCTGCATTCTAGAAAAGAGGGGTTATCCTCAGCTACGAGAGCATGCTCACTGTATAGACATTCTGAGTGAGAGTGGATGATAGGTTAAGGATAGCTACATGTAGGAGATCTTCCCTTACATTCCTTTTACCAGCCTTGGACTTAGAAAACTATGGATCTGTACTCTTGAAGAAAACCAGGGCTGGAGAACGTTCACAGTTAGCTTTGACTCATGGCTGTTTCTACAGCCATAAGCCCAGTCTGAAGCTGATTCTCATAGAACTGATCCGGCTGGAAAAGTTGTAAATAGTGAATGTGCTTAGACAGGGCTCACAATGTTGGTCCCGCAGAACCCTACGAGCTTAGATTCATCTTCCTGCAGAGAAGTACCAGGACCCTGGAAGCAGGAATACACTGGGTGGCTTTGGGATATGTTTGCTGGCTGTGATCCAGAGTTCCAATTTTTAACAGTAAGTGGTATGGCCTCTGTAAGTTTATCTTGCTATATGTCTCTCTAACAAAAAAAGAATATTCCCGACTGCCCACATTAGAACAGAGAAAGACAGAAACTGATATTCACCCTAGGACACTGTATTTTAAATAAATATTTTAATTCTATTGTTGGCATTTACAGGTAGAAAGCATACAGTATGTTACAGATATCAAACTGTGAAAATATGAATGTTACATAAGTAACAAATGTAAAAAACACATTTTCTTACCTTCCCTGAAAGCAAGAAAAGTTTCCGGCATAGGAAAATATCAGTATCAAAACCACAGCTCAGGTGTAAAAAAAAAAAAAAAAAAAAGTTTTACACAGTATTAAAAAATGATCTACAAAACGACAGAAAGTAAGAAACGTTGCAATCTGACTTTATATAAATTATAAAAACTGGGTACTTGGGGTAAATGTTGAATGGCTAGAAAATAAAACCAATTAGGGCCTGCATAGGTCAATTTGTTACAATGTTAAAAGCATAGAACTTTTTTCTTCAATAAATAACTTTAAAAAATTGTCTCTTAGAAGTGCGCTGAGAACGTTATTCCGGAAGAGGAAGTTGGCAGTGTTCTGGGGACAGTATGTGGTCATCTTGTTCTTCCTGGAAGCCTGAGGTAAGTCAGGAGGCCATGACTGTTCGCACAGAGACACAAGTGTCAACACAGTTTTTAAGAAATGCTTTAAAGTGCGGAACAAAATGACTTAATCTTAGTACCCACCGTCATGTAAAACAAGCCCTTATTGTGTCTGAGCAACATCACATATTATCTATACGTCTGAAGAGTGTTAATATGCAGTCTTTCATCCCTCCAAAATGGGAAGTGCTCTTCCTGCACTTTACACGGGTTGGTTAAACTTAAATGATCTTGCAAGGTAAAACACAACCGTAACACTACAATGGAAACAGGCAACCCTACTGTGAAAGGACAAGCTTATGTCTACACTGCAATGGTATAAAAAACCACAAACCAAACACAAAGCAAAATTTTCCAATGTTGCATGCCCAAAACTCATCACAAACAAGATGCATGCAGGAGGATCATTCCGTTCCACCGAGCACATTTAAATTAAAGAGTCATTTGGAGTCTATGTGAGCAGCTTTGTGGTTAATTTTAAACGTGTTCCTGGCCACCGGTCTGTACTGGCCTGTTTTACAAAGGTGACCCCCGCTGGTGAGAAGCCACACCATGTTTTGAGTGTTTCTTGCCCACACATACACCTTACACGTACTGTTCTGCCTCTCCATCTTTGGCAGCTGGCTTTAGCTGCCCCGCTTTTACCTTCTTCGTTACCAGCTGCTTTTTCTGGGAGAGAGGCCAAATCTTTAAAGACATCCACATAGTGACCAAAGCCCGGGCCCCAGTTCAAAAGGTTGTCCCAGTTGAAGTTGCCAGCCTGCTGCCCCAGCTTTAGGGTGCTATCTGCAGCCCCAGACGCTGCTGCAGGGGTACCCACCGGTCCCCCCTCAGCCCTGCGTCCATGGTACCTTCTGGGTTTCAATCTGGCTCCATAATTATCTTCATCATCTGCATCAGATTCGTTGACTTGAGATAACTTGGGCATCCTGGAAGTATAGACCACCGGCTTCTCCCTGTCGTATTCCATTTCTGAGCATGTGAAGGAATCATGGGAGTCACTGTCAGAAGAAGATTCTGGGGCAGGGATGCCATCTGCTGGGTTCCTGGTTCTGGAAAGGGGTCTTCTACAGTCTTCTTCAGAAGAGGACCTCCCATGGTCTGCACTGCAGATGCTGGGGTTTCTAGGGCGAGGGGTGTTGAGCCTCTCTACCTCCTCGATGGAGAGTCCCACGGGAGGAGAAGATTCTAGAGGGATCTGTGGTATGGGCTGCTTGAGGCGACTCCCGGGTCTCGAGCCATGTGAGGCCATGGCCTGAGGGCTCTTACTTCTTCTCCCTAGCCTGGTGGCGTAGTTGAACATGCCAGGCTGGCAGGGGTCCCCATGCATTTCCAGAGTACCCCCATCCCGCAGAGGAAGGTGCAGTTCCCGGGCTGGGCTGTTCCTGTAGAAAGCAGATGGTTTGGAGAAAGGAGCTGGGCTGTGCCTGGACAGAGGGTTGGGAGTGGGGCAGGCCGAGTGGCTGAGGGAGCTGGTTCTTAATGCCTGGCCATATGAAGAAGGCTGGTAGGTCAGACTGCTTGCTCCCAGGGGCATAGGGGACTGCCTGGCGAAACCCAAAGGACTGTGCCTCTGGATGGAAAACTTAGGCGTGTGGCTTCGGAACTGTTTGTAGTGCTGGATGATGTCTGCATCTGAGGGCGCGATACTGCTGGCATTGTCGATGTCGTAGTGTTCAATCTCCTGCTCAGGGGAAGCCAGCGGGGCACTGGGGATGGTCTCTGAGTTGTGCGGAATGTCAGTCTCATCAAAGATTAGGTAGGGATTCTCTCGCTCTATGATGTCTGGCTTGGGATTCCCCTCCGGTTGCTTCCTGACAGCTAGGTCATCCCCATAGGGAGGGATGTTGTCTGGGTCATCAAAAGCCACATTCTCACTGCCCTTTTTCTTCTTCTCCTTTGGCTTCTTCTCCTCTTTGGAGTTCTTGGGCATCTTTCCTCTGCACTGGTTGCATAGAATCAAGCTGAGGACTAAGAGCGCTAGGGCTGTGGCGCAGCTGCCCACAATTGCAGGCACAGCCCACAGTGGTAAGGAGATCTCATCTGGACCCTGACTCTGGACACACACGTGTCCTCCAGGACTTCCAGCCTTGCACACCTTTCCCTGAGGACAAAGAACACCGAGGCAGGCCACTACGGTCTCACAGGTCCTCCCAGTATGCGACTCTGGACAGCTGCAAGTGTAGCCGGAGAGTAGACCTGGCTCACAGCTACCTCCGTTCTGGCAAGGGTGGGATGCGCAGTCACCAGGAGGGACACATTTGTAGGCATACCACTGGTTGATACACAGAAGATCACCCCAGCAGGGGTTGCTGGCACAGATGTTGGGACCCCGACAGCCGATCTTCACTGAAGGATCGGTTTTGGAGATGGAGGCCAAGCTGTGCTTCCCACTGAAGGGCAGGATCTCTCCGCCATAGAGCACTGAGGCGATACAGCCATTAAAACCTGTCAGGGCAATAGAATAGGTGGCAATTTAGAGAAAAGCAACCATTTCACATCTCAGTGCTGAGATCTGAAGAAAAGAAGCCCCAAAATCACCCGAAGGGTTCTCGGCCATGCTCCAGCTCAAAGATGGGGAATGCATGTCCTCTGAGACTAACTCAGATCTATGTAGTTTGGCAACATATGGGGAGAATCAGAATGTTTAGGAAGGTCTCCATAGCCAGACTTGTCTTGATCCTCCTCTCCCTTTTCATTCATTTAACAATTTATCAGTTTATCAGTTTGATTCTTACAGACCAAAGATTAAGAGTTACTAAGAGATCAAATTTATTTTATGAACATCAGAGAGAGCAAAATCAAGGCCAATTGCTACAACTGCAATCGCTGACCATACACCTTCCAAACAGGCAACAATGGGCCCTTGTGGATCAAAAGTAAAACCTTAGCCATAGTGTTTAGGGGTTTCTCAGGATGGGGAGGTCAGATGTTGCAAAGGTCAGGATGCAGGAGTCGGAAAACAAAAATATCCCAAGGAGTTTATTAGTAGTGAATAATAATGATGGAAACAACTGATAAATTCACTGATGTCAGAGCACTCCTATCTGAAGGCACAAGAACTTACTGTGAATAACAGACTAGTGGAATCTATACTGTCTTGATTTCTTACAAAATCCAAATAGATTGTGCATATCCTAAAATCCATTAAATATAAGGACTTCTGACCTAGAATTATTTTTTTATGCTTTAATTCTATTATTGGTAATAGGTTTTGTGTTTTCCTCTGTTCTGAGACACTTTCCCACCCAAGAGACAATTGTCAGTCTGATGTACTCTCTCCAAAATTTCCTTGGATATTGATTCCTGACCCTGCATCTCTGGATTTTGGCTTCTTTCCCTCTTTCTTTCAGTGGCATTTTGTATTCTTTCAAAGTTCCACATACTTGTACCAACTCACGCTCCTTCCCTTTAGGAGTTGCTCGAGGTTAGACCCCTGGCTTCCTATACACCCTTATCTCAGGAACACCCACCTGGGACCACCACCCATCTTATCTACGCCCACCAACACTCCATTACACACATGGGGCTGACATCTCCAGCCCAAGTCTATCCTGGGTCCCTCCCATCCATTTGATGTCTTTCAAAGATGCTTCAAACCCATTTGTTCCATAGAAAACCCCAGGATTCCCTGAGATCTGCTTCTCTATTCTCTTCAACAGTCCCCTTCCTTGGTAGCACTAAGCTTGTTCAAGATTTTCAGTCAGAGTTCTCCTGTATCTTTACTGAAGATGACCTCCAGATTACTTTGGGTCCATTTACTTGGATGTCACACCTTGGCCATCCCATTAAAACAATATTTTCCCATAATGCAGTGGTTTCCAGATACTGGCTGCTAACACCTGGTCCTGGAACTCATTCTCATAAACAGCCTGATAGATGGTCAATACTACAGCATGCTTAACTGCAATACTCATTAAAATTTTAATTACTCTTCACTGTTCTGCATGTGAAATAAATAAGTCCACACTTTCCAAGCAGAACGCCCTCTTTTATTCCCCAGTTTCATTATCTGCCTCCGTGCTCCTATTTTCCATCAATTACACATTTAAACACTCTTCACCGTCCTTCTGACTTAAGAACCCCAGGGTCTCTGCATTTCCCTTTGTACCACTGACGTAAGGCAGTGGCCCTGAGGACAAGCCAAGCTTCAGAGCAGTCCATGCTTCAATCAGATTTCAGCAGCATAGATGGAAACTTTTAATGGGAGTGATAGCGCCCTGATCCCAATCTCTCTAAAGACAGTTATGTTCATGAGAAGATTCACCATCACAGTATCAGAAATCCAACTGCTTTTGTAAAATCTACACTGTGATGGAATTGCTCTGTGGAAGCGAGTCATTACCCCCATCCTATCCCCTGTTTGCCACAAAAATCACCTACATTTTGGAGAGCAGATTTTCCTTTGCTTTATTGTCCTCTTGGATATACTAGGCATTTACCTGTCTGAGTGTCTCGATGGGCTTGGTTGGGGGGGATTCCTCCCAGAGACATGGAAAGCACCTCGATGCCACCAAAGTCCTGCGTGGGGTGGACGATGTCTCTGTTGTGTATCCTGTCTACAGACAGCACAGTAGTGCTTCCATTCTTTGAGATCCGGAAGGTATGCCAATGGCCGTCTGCAATGTATGCTTCTGGAATGATTCGTTCCACTTTGCCAGCAACACCTGCATCTGACGTAAAGTGCACTTTGCCGTTCTTAATCTGGAAGATGCATTAAAAACAATGCACAGGTGAAACATGATATCCTTAAATGAAAATGACGTATTTAAAATATAGAGCAACCTAAAGGAGTTGGAATGGATGCGGAGTCTGTGGCATTACAATGTGCTCACATATCACCATGGCAATTGTAAACAATTTAATTGCTTATTTACTAATTCTAACAGGTTTTAGTTTTATAAGTAGTTTCCTGAGGGTCATCTAACTTTCTAGAACAAAGCTGAAATATTGAAGTGATTAGGTAGTCTAAATAATTGAAACTAATTGAGATTATTTGTATTTCAAGAACAGAGGGAAGCATGCTAAATCACTAGGTTTAGTAAAAAGGCTAGAGTGGTTTTAAAACATAAAATAAAAACTTGCAAGTCCAAAAAGTGAATAGGAAGCTACAAAGGCAGAGCAGTTGGAAAAACAATGAGAAAGGTAGCTTTTCCTTTGTGTCCCACAACAAATGGAATTTTAGGGGAAAATGGGGTTCATTATTTCATTTCCAAGGTTGAATACGGTAAAGTAACAGGGGATTTGGCCAGGCCTTCACTACAGCTGTCTCTTAAATTTATCTAAAGGAATTTGATGTCTTTCAGTTCACCCACTAGAACACTAGGTAACAGGACACTCTAGTTTCCAACTCAAAAGTTTCCAGTATTATGAGCTGACCCTTTAGAAAATTAATAATTTGTAAGGCAAGATGAGCCCATGGGTCAGCAAGCCCTTTCCATCCCTGCTACCAGATAGGATTGCTGTCCAGGCAAAGAAATGCAGTGACCCAGGAGTGACTGAAGGGAAAACGTGGATTAATTCTGTGCATCACTCAGCTCAGACACTATGTCTATATGCAAGGAGCACTTCCAGGGACACTGCAAAGCAGTTTATTTGTGCTCTGTGGAAAATTCATGCCACACAGTTACATAGTAATATAGTAATATAGTTACACAGTCATATAGTAATATTTTAATGTGATAATTCGAAATAAAAATATTTTTCATAGCTAAAGAATTAGATCAGAAGGTAAAAGAGCTTCTTTGTAAGCATGAGGACCTGAGTTCAAATCCCCAACACCCACATAAAAAGATGGGCACAGCCACATGATGCCAGCACTGATAGGAAGGATCTTGGGAGCTTTCTTGCTAGATAGCATAACAATATGTAAGGCTCCAGTTTCGTAAGAGACCCACCTAAAGCAATCAGGCAGAGAAAAATAGAAGAAGACAGGAAGTGTCATGCTGTGGCCTGCAGCATATGCACCTCACTTATGTGTCAACACCATACACTCACACACTGCATATGTGTATGTAAATGTAATATGTATATGTAAATTAAATTATCAGAGTGAAAGCATTCTAGAATTCTCCCCTGGGTTATTCTAACTATATCCTCAAATATTCAATCATCCAGAACCTTATAGGCATTAATGTATGTGTGTGTGCATATGTAAGTGTGTGTGTGTATGTGTGTGAGTGTGTGTGTATGAAAGAGAGAGACAGAGACAGACAGATAGAGAGACATAGAGAGAGGGGGGAGCTCAATAAATGAAGAGTTTAAGAAATGGTTAGGAGGTGAGCCAAACGAAACAAAAACCATGGTTCTTGGATGGCCGGCAGCTGACATTAGAAGAGCACATTCTGTCCCAGCCTTCCTCAACTGCACTCCAAAGGCCCCTTCGTCTTCTGCCCAACATGGCTACTTTCTGAGTCCATTTTACTCTTTTTATTTTTCTGGCTGCTTTTTCCTTTTCTACTTATTTCACCTGCCAAGCTCCTTAGTTTTGAAAACTTGCTGCTCACAATTTTCTCACTAAATGTCATGGCTGCTATTTGCTGGTTATTTTGCCCAATTCTTTTTTAATTCTGTGACACCATGTTGAGGAGGCACAAGCTGCCATCCTATTGAACTTCACAGTGACAAAGACAGACCTTAACATTCAGCTGCTTCCTAACAGAAGCTCTCACTTCTTCAACCGTGTTATACATCGTCTGAATGTCTTAGCTGAAGGAGACTACAGATAGCAATGTGTCATATGTCATTTAAATGGCATCTGGGCTTGGAAGCAGCATCACAGACAATCTCATGCAAAAACTGTAGTGTGGCTTCTCAGAACGGAGGGACTCTGAGCAGAGTCCGGTTTGTGTCCCCTCCCAGCAAGGTCTGGTGTTCTAGGAAGCAGAATCCACATTCTTTAGATCCTGGCTCTTTAGTTCATGCCCAAGGCTCTCTTGATATCTTCTGCCATTATTACTTCTAATTTGCTTTTGAATACAAATTATAAGCAGCACATATTGAGCACAATTCAAACACTTCTTTGTTTCATAAGTTATATTTATTGATGAACCAAGATATTTGTCTAAGTATTGAAGGTAAAGTGAAAATTTGAAGATTTCCTTTTAGGAAATCAGGGCCCTCAAATTCCACACTGCCTGACATTTCTGATTACACAGTTCTCCATTAGGGAACTATTTGTATTTTAGGGTGCTCAACTCTAGCTCCAGCAACTACATGGTAGTAACACCATCACCCTCCAATAAACAACATCTCCAAACACTGCTGAGTTACCTTAGGGGGTAACTACATCGAGAAACAAATGCCTAAGGAAGATAGATACCAGTAGATCACCAGAAAAAAAGATTTAACCTTTTGTGTGCCTTACTGAAAATAGACACTTGAGATACAGCAGGAAGAGCTGGCTGCACAGAGAAGCCTGGAAAACCAAAACCTAAAATTTAATGATAAGAATCAATTTGATTTTAATATTATTTGTGAATTAAATCAAGTAATTGCTAACACTATTCTGTGTGTCCCAGAATTTTGATACACAAAAAATAAGTCAGTAAGTTTGGGTTTGTTGTAAGAATTTCCTAAAATCAATACAGAAGTATCAATAAAATTATAAAACACAGAATGTTTTTGTTAAACAGTTGATGGAACGAAATACAAGATCTGTGGGTGACTTGTTGCTAATATCCGTATATGAAAGACTGTGGTTCTCATTTCAGACTCTTAGAAAGTCACAGGGGTGGAAGAAGGATGACTCATGGCTTGTGAATAACTGGTTTTTACTTCTAGCCATAGAGAGGAAACGTGAAGCAAAATCCTGGAGAGAAATCCACTCTTACTTTTGAATACATATTTCAAAAATTATTGTGTTGAGGTTTTTTTTATTTTATTTAAAGTGGGCAGAGCAACTGCTCAGGTGCTTGCTATACAAGTGTGAGAGCCTGAGTATAGAACTCTAGCACCCATGTCAATAGCTGCAAAGGAGTCAAGCAAATCCTAAATGTACATGGTCAGCCAAGAAAGCAGACAGGTGAATTCCAGGCACAAAGAGATACCCTGTTTCAAGGGAATAAGGTAGAGAATGATAGGAGGCCACCTCATATCCTTCTGTCTCCACAGGACTGAGAATACAGCCCTCACACAGGTTCTTGCCTCGCCCCACAATCCCCAACACACACCTCTCCTTTTCCCTCTCCCTCTCATCAAAACTTATTTGGAGAAGCAAAAGGAAATTTTACTTGCAATAAATACCAAATACATTTAACTTCATGGATTTTTCCTAGGTGATGAATGAAAAGGGTATTTCAGAACAAAGTCAGATCATTTCCAAATACTTATTATGATCTTAGCATTTAACCTATGTTAGCAGTGTTTAAAATAATTATTGATGAGAAATAATTCTTCATAATCAAGGTACACTCTTCATGTTTTATTTTGCTTACAGTAGGAGGGAAAGTGATGCTGATCTTTATCAGGCAAAACAGACTTGACAACCTAGCCATTCTGGCCTATCTGACAACTGACTCTACTCTAAAACAAGACAAAGGTTTAGAAACTGGCCCTCTCAGGTTTTATTTTTTACTCTGGCCCAGGCCCTGGAAACATTTAGGGTGGATGATATTAGACCACTCCCGAGCACTGGGGACAACCCTAAGACTTATGTAAAGAAGAGAGCAGAATTTGTGGGAAAGTGACCAAGTCCCCAGAGCAGGTAGGAAGCCTCTGATGGGTCACCATGGGTTCTTCTCTCACCTTCACAGTGGTATAATTGCTGCTTTCCTGGATATGGATCAAAATGCCATTCTCACTCCGAGTCCTGAATTTTACTTCCAGGCTATTGACACCAAAAGGCTCCAATGTGGCATCCCGTATGCTCTGTGTCAGCAAGTATTCCCGCTTCTCACTCTGGCTCATGTGGTAATCCAGACGTCCTTTGCCTTCTAGTGACAATGCAGTGTCTGGAGTGACAGCTAAAGGACAAGAAGAAAGGAAGAAAATTGAAGGCATTCACTGGATTTTTTAGGGCATTTTTCAGAGTAGCAGAGAGTATTTAAAAATGACAAAAGCTCAAGTTTCTAAAACCACTGTCCTTGGTCCTCCTCTGAGAAAACAATTTCCATTTGTGAATAATTTTGCAAGCGTATTTCCAATAGTTGAGTCCTTTTTGGATCTGTGAAACATAAAACTTCTTGATGACAATCATTAATCACATGGGGACTCATCATCCAAACTCTTTGCTATGGGACAGAAAGTCTGGATGTGGAACACACAGCCAAGTGCTAAACTGCACAACTCAAGACTTGACCCAGTTTCAATGCATTCCTGAAATTAACAAGCAAATATACTTTTACAGTTGGAAATCTTTGATTATTTGGACTTTTTACCATCTAGTCTCTGAGTTTTAGAATTATGGACCCTCAAAAAGTATCTGGTCAAAGATTTCCATTATAACTAGCTCTACCTGAGGCCATTGTCATGGAACACATCATCAAACCTGATAATAGTGTCCCAGTTCATAAGTAAAACGTTTACTTCACCATAACTAATAACATAACTCAGGAAGGGATGCTGAGGAAATGGAGTGGGGGCAACTCTGCCCTGGGTGCACTCTACAGAGATAAACAGAGTAATATGGGCAGAATTATTTCTAGGCTTACAAAAATGACTCTCTCTCCTCTCTCTCTCTCTCTCTCTCTCTCTCTCTCTCTCTCTCTCTCTCTCTCTCTCTCTCTCTCTCTCTCTCTCTCCCTCTCTCTCTGTTATAGCCAGGATGCTAAGATACATTCATACTAAGAAACATCTATGCTGTCTGCCTCTAATATCTCCTGGATTATAATATATTCCAATGCTGTCACTCATTTCTCTTCATTCTCTATGACAGTAGCAACAAATGGTTCCTTTAAAGGTCATCAGGTGCCTGTAGCTGAATTAAGTAATAATCGTTCACTTCAAAATAAAACAGTTCTCATAAATGCGACCCTAAAGGCTCAGGGTAGAATAGAATGCACAGTTTTCCATTAGAGAGCAATTCTTTGCTGATGACTCCAGTATTACGGATACTTGATCATCATAAGATTAGGGATTAAATGTAAAGTCATTAATGAGCAGACTGAGATAGCACTACTCAAAACCAACTTAAAATAAACTGTGACTTTTATTTTTATCTATTAACTATCACAGTGTTTGGAGCTGTGCACTATTTGATAATACAGCATGTAAATTTTTTTCTGCCAGACATAAAATAATGTGACCAGAGAAATATTACTTGACTGTAGACAATATTGATCTACAACCTCAATATAGTTGCTGAAGTTTTAGAGTTCCTAACTACCTGATATGTGACATAAAATAACCCATGATACATTTATAAGGTGAAACTAAATATTTAGTTAAGTCAAGTTCTTTGATTCTTCAGAGAAGAGGCCAATTTACAACTGCTATTGCATTTTACCCCATTTTAAATACTTAATAATGACCATGTTAGAGTCCAATGCAGTAACATGCTTGGGTGCACCTATAAATACTTTCTGTGGCTGCAATGGAGCTCTGTGAAGGTAAAAATGGCGACCTACATTTTTCACAGTACTTCCCAGTCAGGCCCTCCATGCACTGACACTGCTGCCATGACCAGAAGTCCACACAGGTGCCACCATGCTGGCAGGGGTTTCGAGTGCACGTGCCTTCTAGTCTAGGACACCTACAAGAGAGTCACATAATGGAGGGATGAAGCACCAAACTGGAAGAAGGAAACTTGTCTTGAAGCAGACACAGACTGATCAATGTGTGTAATAGCAGGCTTGCAGGATGGGAAGGGGCTCATGCCAGCTACCCTGCAGCAAGTAAAGACATAGAACAGATAACACAGCCTAACTCACACTAAAGAAGAAAGCTAAATAAAATACTTCATAAAATGACAACCAAAGGTGACAACTTTTATAAGGGCATAATGGTCCAAAAATCCTTGAATAGCATGGTCCAGAGTCACATGTTAACTTAGGTCCATGTGTACTCCACAAAGACATTTGTAATTCAGTCTTATTCACCGCCTGTTTACAAGCCAGGTATGACACCAAACATGTACATAATGGGATGAAATAAATCCACATACTCATGGAGAAGAGCTTTGTCCCCCTGTGACAATAACAGACAATAAGGGGAACAAGGTTTACATAGTTTGTTAGCCAGAGCTCCTCTGTATTAATTTAAGAGCGTATGAGCATAGGGGGTTCCTGTATCTTCAGAATCAGGGTAAGGGAAGGACTTTTATATTGAGATCTCAATGAGTGGTAACATTTGAGATCATTCCAGGCTGAGGAAACAGCAGTATGAAGTCCTATTGTGAACTAGGAACACTGGATGTGGGAAACAGCAGGGACAGAGTGACCAGGAAGAGGGTGCAGACAAGTTACAGGTCAGGCCACATCGCAGAAGCCCTGTCAATCAGGAAAGGACTAAATTGGAGCCTTTGAATACTCCATTGTCTACATTTGCATTGTTTAATGATAAGAAATAAAATCTTACTGATCAAGAATGCCTTGTGCTGCCAGAGCCTGGCTGGGCTCCAGGGGTCGTCCATTGACAGCAAACTCCATTACACAGCCCACGAAATCATGGCTCTCCACTTGCCCCCTCCTCTGAAGGATTGGATCCAGTGATCTGATTCCTCCAACAGTGACTCGATTTGGCTGAACATCAAGAGTCCTACGTGAACATGAAAGGGTAAAGTTCTCAAAACCCACCCGGCACATTTCACTCAATTACTTAGCTCTTCGGAAATGAGCAACACAGGTCACCACCCATTCTCAGAGCAGGTGCTCCCAGGGTTGCTTAGTCTTCATATTACAGAAACAGTGAAACTTATGAAACTATATTTTCAACTATCTGAATTGGATGCACATGGCCATATTGTCAGAGAAAGAAAGAAGAAAGAAGAAAGAAAGAAAGAAAGAAAGAAAGAAAGAAAGAAAGAAAGAAAGAAAGAAAGAAAGAAAGTGAAGACCAAATGCACAGAAGTAAAGACTGATCTCTGTGGTTCTCTAAGGTCAAAGCAAGCCCTGAAGCATATTGATAAAAACTGGGTAAGAGGTCACTGTGCATTTCCACTTTTCTCCCCTGACAAAGTCCCTTATGCTTTTGATTGGCCAATGCTGCAATTCAGCTTGAAGGGCTATTAGAAAACATGCATTAATTACTGCACAAATGTGAAGAGAATGTGTCAGATTGAGTGGTGATCATGTCTTACAGGCTTGCAGAATTCAGGAAACATAAAAGCACTTCATAAAGGACAGTCTAAGCAGCTTATGCTGCAGTAAACACTGCATTCCTTATCCTTGACTCAATCACTTTGCGACCTCTAAACTCAACATTAAAACAAAATTTCACTGGCATTCATTCCTTTTTAGAATGAATATCTCTTTGAGGGAGTGAAGAAATGTTAAGTCTGGAGAATAATTATTTTAAAGTTCTTGTAAATCTTAATTTCAATGATGACAAGAACGGAGTTATTGTTTTACTTACCAGTCATCTGAAACCGCAACATTACTGACAGTGCAGTAGCCTGGCTCTTGATTCTCTGAGCAGGAGTCCACAGTTAAAGAGGCTGCCTGTAAGCAAGAGAGGGGAACAGTCACCATGTGACTTCTGATGACATCACCCTCTCCAGTAGAAACTGCTAGCACTGCTCTCATGTGGGGATAAGTGAAATTATTATTCCTATGATTTTCTTGATTTAATGTATACTTAGCACACCACACAACCAGATGCCAGATCTCCTTGGTATATCTAATTCATTTGTGTATAAATATATGACGAATGAGGCTGTTTGAAAACAGCCTCTCCCTCTGCTCCTTTTATACAAGAAAGAGTTAAGAATCATTATTCTTTCTGTAAAATCTCAATTCCATTATAGTACAATTTTAATAAAAATATCTACTCTATAATCCAGTATCCTAATAAATCTCTCAATTTTTTTTCAAAAGACTTGTTCTACCTGTCTTATTTACAAAGAGAGCATAAAGATGTATGATATATACTATAATATGTGGCAATTTGTATTTTAAATTTATTTTTCTTTTAATTAACTATGATTATTTCTATACAGTCTATTATGATCCTCTAAACTCAACATTAAAATAAAATTTCACTGGCATTGATTCCTTTTTAGAATGAATATCTCTTTGAGGGAGTGAAGAAATATTAAGTCTGGAGAATACTTATTTTAAAGTTCTTGTAAATCTTAATTTCAATGATGACGAAAACAGAATTATTGTTTTACTTACCAGTAAAACAATTGTACTATAATGGAATTGAGATTTTACAGAAAGAATAAAGATTCTTAACTCTATCTTGTATAAAAGAAGCAGGAGGAGAGGCTGTTTTCCCCTTCCTCGTCTCCCTGTAAAAATTACAAACATCAAGTAAATGCCCTGATTGATGTTAAGAATTATTATTTCCAATAACATTGGCAAACTCCTGTGTCAATAGATGCATTGCTCTATGCTCAGAAACTCTCATCAATGTTTCAGTCACAGTCAACAGCCATTGTCGTGTAAGCTGAGGGACCACAGCCCTCCAGATGGAGCTTCCTGTGTAGTCAGTGTGTGGATAGACCACTTGATCAGTCAAAAGCCACCAATGGTGTAGAGAAGACCCAAGAAGCTGACTGAAGAAGCCAAGGTCTTCCCTATGGACAATGGCCAAGGAGACTACTTGTTGGGAGAACCAACATTGCATTTCCCCATTATTCTGTTCTTCATGGTGAGACTGATGACCACTTCCTGATCATCAGTAAAAGTCACCATATGCCAAAGCTTTCATATTTCACTGAATTGCATTGCGTGTGTGAGTTTCAGTATGTGGCATTATACTAGATAGCCCGTTAGAGGAAATCCAACACCATTAGCAAGGGTGGACTTAGTGCCTCTCCTGGTTCAGTAAAAGGATTCTTCTTAAGTGCACTCTAATGACAAGGCACATTCTTCTGAAAGAAGTACAAGCACAGCACTGCCTATGTGTGACTGTGGGTCATGGGTTGGTCTTAATAAACAATGGGAACACCACAGAGGCATAAGCAAGTTCATCAGCACACTTCCCTTGCATGAAAGCAGGGCAGACATCAGGTTCCCTGTCTTATGTATAAGGCCACGATCAAGATGAATGTAAATAACTTCAGTTTGTTAAATCTGCTTATAAATTTTAGGGGCTATCCAGCAATGTGGATGTTTAAAGGGAAGATCTGAAAAGTTTTTATAACCTTCTTCTCTTTCAGAAACTATTAATAGAGTCAGTCCATTTATCACTATTGCCCACTGAGTATTAAAATACTAATATTAAAACATACTGTTCATTCACTTTTAATATATCGAACCTCTAGTACAATCTCCAAACCTCTTGTGAGCTGCATGAATATTTTTCTTACTTTCCTCTCAAGTAAACTATAATAAATATTATTAGCATTTTAGAAAAAATCCACCATTCCAATGTAATGCAAGATATTTATGTCCCACTTTTTTATACTTGTTGGGGTGATTTTCTCAAAAACTAAGAGACACCAACCTCATAGGCAAAGTTGCATTTCAGAGAAGCACATTGAGTGCTTCGGCGAACACACAATTGCAGAGCAAATATGCAAAATATTGATGACCAGTGAATACCTGGTGAGCTCTGGCTGGCATCTGTAGTGGGCACTCTCAAGCTGTAATACATACATACATTTTATATATATATATATATATATATATATATATATATATAATATATATATATATATATATTTGTGTTGTGTGTGTATGTGTATATATGTATATATGTATATATATGTATATATATTTGTAAACTCTGATGATAAAAATTAAAGAAGATATAAAGGCCCTCGTCACTCATGCAATTTAATCTTTGGAATTCTTTAAATACTTATCATGGACACAACCTCATAACACCACATTTTCTAACAAATATATTCCTTCTTTTCCTGTCAACAGGAGAGTAATTTGAGACATCTCTGGTCTGGCTATCTGATGATAAAAGCCTAGAGCCTAATGATTTTGCCAATGTCCCACAATTTTGTTTTGAAATGCATAATGTAAGAGACTCAAAATCAAATAGGAGCTTTTCGTTTCTGTGTGTTTCCTGAAGTAAGGACACATCTTCCCACTATGACCAAATTAGTAACGACAGAAATATTTTCTTCACATTTAGCATTACGCAAAACTTGGCCATGGTCCAGCTCTGGCTGCAGCCATGGACAAAAGGGCTCTGCAGATGACAGTGGCTGTGTCTTACAATGAGGTAGAAGCCAGAGAAAGAAATATTCAATACAATGTAACAAAGCCAGGTGGTGGTGGCGCAGGTCTTTAACCCTAGCACTTGGGAAGCAGAGGCAGGCAGATTTCTGAGTTCGAGGACAGCTTGGTCTCCAGGGTGAGTTCCAGGAGAGCCAGGGCTACACAGAGAAATCCTGTCTAGGAAAAAAAAAATGTGATGAATATTAAATATTATCTTTTTCTATGTTTTTATAAATTTCAACCCCCTTTGTCCTTACATTCAACATGCAACATGAATTACATTTTCGCGGATTAGGTTAATGATCCTTAAGACAGAAAAATGGTCATTTTTAAATGCAGTTCTAGGTTTCCTTTAATCATCTGAGCAGGGTGAGCTGCTAATGAATTGACTGTTGATTTCTCATCCTTAATTCTCCCTGAAACTTCAGCATAGTTACCATGAGCCAAAGAAAGATATCGCTCTGAGGTCACACAACAAACTCGCATATTATCCTGTGATGTGGACCTGTATGCATGTTTCCCAGGAGGCCTGGCTGACTGGCTGCAGTGCAGAGAAGGGATGCTGAGGGAGAAGAGATGCCTCACCATGCCTGCTCGCCGCGCAATCACCGTGTGAAACTGTCCGTCTGACACCTTCTTCATGGTGGTCAGTTTGTACGTCCCACTGCCCAGATTATATGAGAATCTGAGTCTTTCTTCAGCAATTTCCAGAGCCAGGAACTCTGCCCTCTCTCCTGTCTGGTTGTCATAGTTATAGAGCAATAAAGCATGACTTTTGATAGTCGCAAACTTGACATAAATGTAGTTGTTGTTGGGGTCCAGGCTGGGAAACTCCATGTATGACAGTTCCTCAAATCCATAACTGTTCAGCTCACAGTGCTTGCCGAAGACACCTGCAGGGAAGAGAGAGGACACTGAAGCCCTGCAATGCTTTCTTAAGTTATTGTTAGCAAACGATTTTCAGTTATAATAATGAATCATGCAGTTAAAAATGTCATGATCACCATCCCTTCCTCAAGGGCTATCCAAAGTTGCCCTTCTTGTAACTAACTGAAGCTCCACAGTCATGAGTGGCAGAAAGCAAGCCCTGCTCACAGCATTGTAAAAAAGTATATGGCTTATGAGAGATAAGATGCTGATGTTTGATGAGTTAGGAATTTACCTCAGTAAGCCTCAATTTCAAAAATTAAAGACAATGGAAAGGAGTACATTTGAAGAGAGTTCTTTCCCAAAATACATGAAAAATTAGTTTGTTGATGCATGTCAAATTGACTATGCTATAATGTTCAACCATAATACTTTTCATATTATTTTATTGACACAGGGTTTTTCTGTGTAGCCCAGGCTGTACTGGAACTCACAGAGATCCTTCTCCTGCTTATGCTTCCAGAGTTCTGGAATTAAAAATATGTACCACTACAAAGACCATGATGCATAGTTATAATTCTTAAAATCCATATTAATTCAATTGAGGACAGTAGACTCGGTTGTTTTGACTTAAAAATCAAGTCCCCAACTCAATATTATTTTCCAAAATGAGGAAAAGATATGCTGTTTCTAGCACAGAAATCACTGTTTTAAGTTTTGTTGTATGTTATGCAAATGGTCGTTTGCCCACCTTTGTGTCTGTGTACCTATGCCTGGTACCCACCAAGGCCAGAAGAGGGCACTGTGTGCTCTAGAACTAAAATTACAGATGGCTGTGTGCTGGGACGCAAACGGTGGTCCTGTGGAAGAGCAGAGATTTCTCTTAAGCACAGAGCCATTTCTGCACCCTGGGTTGAGTTTTTATCTGCCTCATTTTAAACTTGCCTTGGGATAAGTCACAGGAAGGTCACTTATAGTAACTTTGTTTTGGTCTTTCCATGTGTTTGTACTGTTCTTTTCCAACTTGAAAGTGAGTTTTATTGATGAGACTACACGAGACAAAATGCTTTTTCCACAGATGCTGGCAGACCTGGCTGATGCCTGGAAAGTGACCCATGGCCGCAGGCAGGGTTCATTTTCACCTTTAAAAGGTTTCCATCTTTAGTTTAGATTTAGTACCTGTTGTAAATGTACTGAAGTTAGAGTCCAGAAGCTGCTCGCTTCAAGGAGTGACTGCCACTATTTCACAGAGAATTTGCAGCCTAACCAAGGTTGCAGAATCATGAGAAGTAGAGAAAAACTTCAAAGCCAGATACACAGATTTGCTTAACTGCTTTGATTGTGTCACATTTTATATCCAGTCTTTGAGATAAATTAGCCTAGAAGTGTTTGCAATGTTGACACAGGTTATCTTGTCATTTTCTGTCCAGGCAAAGATAACATTTAGTAAAATAACTAGGAGTGGTTTTAAAGAGAAAAAAATTAGAGCAATAACACATAGGTAATATAGTGTATAGGTAACCTTTGATATGCCATTGACTTTATCTACATTGTTTATATTTTATGAATATATCACATATTATTGACACAAGTAAACAATAATGTTCGAGTACTAGTTAGAAATTCCATTGTACACCATTTCTACAATCAAGGAGTAAGGAAGCTAAATAAAAAGCAAAGGTAAATCATATATACTGTGTGTTCCTCTGGGTCTTTTCCTGTTACATTATAACTAATGTACAAAGGGATAGACAAAATTTAAATGTAGGTGAAGTATACAGTTATTAGGCGGTATAATCAAACTCACACTGTATTTTTAAATATGAAAATATGTATATAGATTTTTCTTGAAGAGATTTTTTTTCTATTTCTGTGAAAGGGATATCTCCCATCTTAAAATATAAAAATAAAATTTAGTATGACTTTAAAATTTCTCTTCCAAATGGCTGGATGAAATAATCCAGATAAAGAGATCAAGAGAAATCATTCATCTACTTTAAAAGTATGTACCCCAATCTCTTGTTAAAAGATTATTCTAGCCGGGCGGTGGTGGTGCACACCTTTAATCCCAGCACTTGGGAGGCAGAGGCAGGCAGATTTCTGAGTTCAAGGCCAGCCTGGTCTACAGAGTGAGTTCCAGGACAGCCCGGGCTACACAGAGAAACCCTGTCTCGAAAAAACCAAAAAAAAAAAAAAGATTATTCTATAATTATAAAAATTTTAGTAATTACATATGTGTATATATATATATATATATATATATATATATATATACACATATATATGTAAGTATAAACATATGGGATAGTTTACAGGTTGCTGTGTGACCACCCACACACAGCCCTTGCATATATATAATATATGCAATACAATACTATCATCTATCACCTATCCATCTTTCTTTCTTTCATCTATTTTTCTATTATCTATCATCTACTTTTTTATCATCTACTTATCTATCATCTATCTACCTATATGTGTATGAATCTAAAAGTATATATCTCTAAAGAATAAATGTTGGCGAACAAAACTATGAATGGAACAGGTTTTTCCAGCTTCAAACCCATAGGGAAACTCGTGTTTGGGGTGTGTGTCTAACCACCCTGTGTGTCATCACCTCAGGTCTTTGCGTGAAGCATTTCAATCTGCCACTTCTTTCCTTGTGTGTCATCCACATTCAATTTAAGAAGGCAAGTGACTTTTCCTTCCAATTCAGTCTGTGCCGCTTGGAATGATGTATTGGAATTCCAAGGCCTTTTTTTTGTTTTTCTTTCTAAATGCTTCTCTGGTCAGCTGACAGTGTCTACATTTCAACAGTGCTTTTGGGTTTTGCCTTTGGAAGAAATTAGGTGGGATCTGGACTGCCAGCCTCAGCCTCGTGTCTACTGTAATTTGTATGTGCTGTTTATGTCCCCCAGGGATGTCTGCAGGGAAGATGTCTAAGGGAAGATCCATTTGGATCCAAGGTACCCACCCTGTTCTCTCCCCAGTACAGTGGGTTTTATATCAGCACCATATGGAAAACCATCTAACTGTTTGGCATTAATTGTTCTAAGTATGCATATTTGCCATTGAAATGGTGAGGAATTCTAACATCATCAACACTCTGTCAGTCACTTGAAAATTATTTTCCACTTTCTATTCCAATTGACTTTTCTTTCATTCCAAAACACAAGTTAAATCATGAAGTCTGACTGTGGGATACCAATAAAATGGCCTTGCGGGAGATCTGAGGAAATGCCTGTTTTCATACTAACAAACTTTTTGCTTCATGAGCATTTTGATGAGACCCTCGAAAAATGTGATGCTGGCATGAAACCAGCAATGTCTACAGGTTTCACTTGTTCTCTAGTCAAATCATCATGGACAGTCTATGCCAAACTTTTCCTGATTTTGAACAAATACCTTAATTTCTGAGTCTCAGAAATATTGGTAAAATTGATTTTTCATAATTATATTTTATTATAATTATTACTGGGATGTGTGTCTGTGTATGTGTGTCTCTGTGTGTGTGTCTGTGTGCATGTGTGTGTGTGTGTGTGTGTGTGTGTAAAAATGTGTGCCACGCATGTATGTGGAGAACAGAGAGCAACCCTGGGAAGTCTACTGCTTTCTCTCTCTCTCTCTCTCTCTCTCTCTCTCTCTCTCTCTCTCTCTCTCTCCTACATTTCCAGAGGTTGAAGCAATTGTATCCAGTGAGCCATCTAAATGGGCCCATATTTACATATTTACATCCCATCCCTGACATTATTTCAGTGGTGTACTTAGTCAGATAAAGAAAACCACATTCGAGTGTTGAGTTTTCTTCTGGGTCTGGCACTACAGACATTTCACTGGTTACTAGTAACTTAGTTTCTCTGAATAGTCAGTAGACCTGAAGATCTCAGGCCCATGGGAAAGGCAAACAAAACAGCCTCATTCTCATTAGAGAGAGAAACACCCCTGCAGATGGAATCCAGCTTCTGATGCAGGGCAAAGAAACCTTAAATCATTGTATTAAGCACAGTTGCTTGCTGACCTATTTCTGGGTGACTTTGGGGGGTCAACTGGAAGAAATCAGTAAATGGCATGCGAGGTTCTAATAACATCCATTCCCAAGAGAACACAGTGGTAGTATTTTTATTAGCTACCAGGAATTATCTATAAAGGCATAATATACATTTAGGCCCTGAAATCATCTAGTATAGAAATAGTTGGATTAACATAAAAGAGAAACAAAGAAAAATACTTTGACTGTTCTTAGACATTTGAGGAAGAATTAAATGTGCTTAGATGGTATTTTAATTAAGTTCTAGGCTGAAAGAAGGTTTCATAAAGTTATTATGTTGAGGTATTTTTCTAATAATAATTAAAGTGATATACTCAGTAGCATTTCCACAATTAACCTTTAAAACAGTCAACATTAAATATATCATTTTACTTAACTTCCTTGTGCAAAATGATTAATATTCTCTCATGCATTAATGTCTGATCCTCCTGTCTCCTCTGTTGCATGCTGGGATTGTAAGAGGAACCGCCATGAGGTTCCAACAATTCAACCCAAGGCTCCATGCATACTAGGCCAGCACTCTGACAGCTGAGCCACATGTCACGGTTAATCTCTAAATCAATATAGCAATGGATACATTCTACTCACCGAAAGGACAGTGGCAGTAATATGATTCCACTCCACTCTGACAGGAACCACCATTGAAGCAGGGATTGCATTCACAGTAATTGACTGAAGATTCACACATTTTTCCTAAAATGTATCAAACTTGTTAGGAAATCTTAAAAGTAAATATACCAACCACACCTACTGTAAGTCCATAAAAGAACAACATCCTTCAAAACCAAGTCACAAAGCAGAGACACAGAGGTCTACCTACTCAACGATAGGACACTGGAATCATTTCTTAGACAGGTTCTGTCTCTTGTCCAGATGACCTGTCATAAAGATATTTGCAATCATTTACATAACTATCTTAGAGAGAGACCCATTTTCAAGGGAGTTTTGTGGTGAGAACATTTGAATTATTCCCTGATGTTGTTTTTGTTGAGATTTGTACCTTCACATTGACATGCTGGGAATGGAGTTCAAAATTTTACAACATTCTTTCGTTATAAGAGTTTCATTGACTCAAACATTTGAAAGGGAGAATTAATGTGATTGGCCTTGTCAAGCTACTCCTTTATGTCTCAAACAAAACAAAACAAACAAAACAAATCCCTGAATTTGAATTTGTTCCATGCCTCGTGTAAACCGGAATAGGGACTAAGAAAACGTGTCAATCACATTTTCGAATTCATTCATTATTTCATTTGTTCCTAGCATACTCCATACACGCTTCGTCTTTTTCTGAAATAATAATGTGCTGCATAGTTTCAGCATATAAATGTTGTTCATGTATATCTTGTTAAATCAGATGCATTAATATTGGGCCAGGCAGCAAGTGGATGGAGAATAGCAGATAAGAAAGCAGACAATGGCCTGAAGGGGGCATTTCCTCAGTCAGAGTTGAGAAAACTCTACATGAAGGAAATGCCACGAGCGGCCTCCTTAGAGGCTTGAGGTGGACACTGTCAATTTGGGGGCATGTGTATAAAGGGGGTTCCAGATCCTGTTCACTATGGTGGAAATATTCATCCTAAAATGGCTGGAGCCAGGGACTACTTCAAAAGGGAAACTGTCCTATGTGCCAGAAATCACCTCTCTGCCTCCTCTGGAGCCCCTGCACCTGCTGCCAGCACTCCCACAAACTATGAGCTAAAATACGCCCTCCCCTCTTTACGTTGGTATTTTGACAAAGGAACAAGAAAAGTGACTAATAGAGAAGTGAATTTCCTGCCTGAGAGGTGACAGATGATGCCACTGACCAGTTATGTCCTCTGCTTCTGTGTTCATTTCGTATTGGGCTATGTGAGCATTTGATATCCTGATAGCCAAAATGCAGTGTCTAAGCTATGTTTTGTTTCATTGTTTAGTTTTATGTAAATTTGAAAAGTGGTTCTATAAAGTGCTAATATCTATAATATTAGATCTATTATAAATATGTAGATCACAGAGTAGACTGAGAGTGTTCCTTAATAGCTATCTACCATAGATTTTGGTAGATCGTCACTGAGCATGGAGGACACTGACTGAGCAAACTAGCTGGTTAACCAGCTCTGAGGATTTGCCTGCCTCATCTTACCCAACACTGAGATTACAGACACACCATCATGTCCAGGTTTTTAAGCACGCCTTTCAGATCTGAACTTGGGCACCTAGCAATTGACAGCCAGCACTTTGCCATCTGAGACACTCCCCCAACTTTCAGTTGCCTTTTCATTACTAGGGATTGAACTAGAGCCCACGCATGCTCGGCCAGCACTCTGTAGAGCTGTTTCTGCTTTCACTAATGAGCACTTTGTGTATCTTGCAATGCATGGATGTGTTGTCCCCATAGTGAGACAAAGCTGACCACAGACGAAACTTACATCACAGCAACTTCGTTTTACACACATCTTAAGTTTTTGTTTAACTCGTTTTTGTTCTTGTGGCTTCATTCTGAAGCCACAGTGGTTTGAATCTGACATTATAAATCGGAGTCAGGCCCCATGGCATCACAGACCCATTTCTGAGCATCACAGAATCACACACACAATAGTTTTCCTTTATAAACAGCATCAGTTGCCTCCTGACAAGGCAGAACACAGAGCACATTTTCAGAACACTCCTGAATTCTCAGGGGAGATCATGAAAATAAACAATTACAGATTTAGAGGCACCAAAAATAAGTTCACAGCACGGTAGGAGAGAGACACAGGCTGGACCGTGTTATTGTAGGTTTGTGCTGAACTTGACAACACTGATGCTGGCTAGAAACACATCCCACTCCATCCACCAACTCACTTTCCTACTGGATAAAGGATACCTCTTCTTAGAAGTGTGGTTTTCTTTTCCCTTATTAAAATGCCATCGCTGTCCAATACAGATTTAAATAAGACCTACTGACTTAACTTTTTCCTACAAGAAACTCATACACCTCCTTCCATTGATTTCTTTCTGCTGTAAAAGAATAGGCAATTTTCCAATATACTAAAATATAAGTACCGTTTGATTTCATTATTCCCTTTCTCGTTTGAATATTTCTTTTAGAATAAAACTAAAAGTTACATATTTATATAAGTAGGCCCATATGTCTTACAGTCTGTGGGAGTGAGATGTAGATCCTGGCAGCATATTAGATATTAGTGAGCTATAAGCTGCCAACCACACTTTCTAAAGACAAGAAACAAGGAAGCAAAGACAGAAAACCTAGGCTGGAGTAGCAAGAACAACCCACATGGCTAATCCTTGGAATTTCTACTCCAGAGGCTGGAAAGTTCCCTCAATGGTTAAGAAAACTGGTCTTCCAAAGGACTGGTGTTGGGTCCCCAGCACCCACATCAAGTGGCTCAAAACCATCTGGAACTTCAGCTCCAGGGAGCCTAGTGCCCTCTTCTGGCCTTTACAGGCACTGTATTCAGGTGCACATACCACCACACATACATACATACATACATACATACATACATACATACATACATACACATCTTTAAAAGTGACTCATTAAAAAAAAACTCAAACATGAGCTGAATCCTACTGAAATTATCATCTTTTAAATTTTCCCATTTTAATAATAAAAGAAATTCAGGTGTACTTTTTGTGTACTTTTATTCTGAAATTCTTGTCATTTATACACAGTACTTTCATGTAAACAACTAAGTTTAATTTAAATGTTCACTAAAGGCAATTTCAGGTAGCTCAAAGAAGAGTGAAAAAACATACTAAATAGATATAAGCCTCACTCATACATTTTAAAATATACAGAAACTACATGTGTGGCTAAAGTTGCTAGGAAATAAGACATATTCTGAAAATGATCATCTTTACAACAAAAATTTTCAGAAAAAAACAACAAACTATCTTTTGTTAAGAATTTTAATTTAAAGAAAAATTAAAGTAAATTTTAGAAAAATTTTAGAAGATAACAATCAAAGACATATAAAAAAAAACTTAATGAAGGCATTAAATAAAAAGAAAGTTCTCAAAACAATACTCTTATTTCTTGTCAGAGTACATGAGTTAATCATCATTTGAAAACTTTGAGTTCTTCTTTAATGAATACAAATTGTTTATACTTATATTCAAAGGAAAAGTTTGAAAGCATAAGGATTTAATTTAAATTTCAGATTCTAAAATGGCCACCGAATATGTACTTCTCAGGTGTGCAATACTGAGACTGTAAGATCCAGATGGAAACTAACAGTCACTTCTTAACTGCTCTGTGTGAGGCTTTCTGCACATATAAATGTAAATTAACTTCTGTTAATGGCATATAATCAGGCAGAGATGGGAGCAGTTTCAGGCATCCCAGCATCTCCTGGTATGATACCATGTGTGCTGCAGTGGTGTGGAATAGATTCTTGGGTCATTAACTCAAGTCAATCAGCAGTGCCCACCAGAGTCTCTAGGCTTGCAAGCTCTCTGTTCAGAGGTACAAAACAGATCTGTGTGTCCTCGATGCAAAGCACCTTCTCTGTGCAGATACGCTTACTGTCATAGCGGATGTTTGAAGAGTAAATTGTTCTCACTGTTTTGACATCTGGCCATGAACTTTGCTGATAATCACTGTTGATCATAGATAGATGGAGAGTTGCTTTGGGTTGTGTAGATTCTGATCACGTGAAAAATGGAAACTAGTGGAGGTCAAATTGAACATCTAATCATTAAATAGGGCATCCACACAACTCCCAAGAGTAAAGTTCAAGTGTACAGGAAGTGCTCGGCCTAAGATGCATGGTCTGCAGCAGAAGATGGGAGGGGGCTTGAACAGAGACTGAGTAAAGGAAGGCGTATTGAACACAGACTGAAGATGGTGCATGTGTTGAGCACAGGCTGAAGATGAAAGCATTTGTCGAATACAGACTGGCCCTATTGGAAGTGCCTTCAGTACAGTTATTAAGGAAAAATATTGAAGGCTTATTTGTTAAGCCTTGATCATCTTTTTTGATCATTAGAGTAGAGCTAAACAGAGCCATGCTGTGTAGATGTGTAGATAAGGATTTTTTGATATACTTAGTTGATGAGACATTCTGTTTTCTCAAGCACACCACCTATGGTCTGCCACCACAAATGCTGTCGCATCTCTTGTGTATACACAGAGCAGAAGGGGAATATAGGAAGGAATATGCTTCCAATTCATTTTCTATGCAAATCACCTTATTAATATATTTTATTGTTAATATTTGTGTATGTGTTATTCATTCTGGGGATGAATATTATTTGGATTGTTTTAGTATTTTATTATTTTATGTGTACAAGTGTTTTTCCTGCAGGTTATTTCTGTACACTAAGTGCACACAATGCTTTGGAGGCCAGAAGAGGGCATCAGATCCACTGGAACAAGAATTACAGATGACTGTGAGCTGGCACATGAGTGCTGGGAACCAACTCCTGTCCTCTGTGAAAGCAGAATGTGCTCTTAGCTGCTGAGTCATATCTCCAACCCCTTAGAATCTTTTACAGTTAACTTAGCAGCCAGTAGTCATTTTGCACACTATGTAAATGTTGCCATCCTTTTCCTCAGGGAAAGGTACCACCAAGAAATTTAAGTTATCAAAATGGTTTCTCAAAACATTTTTTTCTTTAAAAAGTTATGCCGCAACTACTCACAGATTTCTTTTCTTCTGCATCGTACATCTCTCTGACCTCATAGTTATCACACCACTCACACACAACTTGGGATTCTTATTTCAAAGCCTCTTACTCTTTCCATTCTGTGAAAGCATGTGTTTGGCAAGCTCCTTAGGAAAAATTACTATGTACAGCCTATATGTATACAAAACTTTTTCTGCCTGGAAAAATTATACTATAAATTGTCACAAAAGTGATGAATGGACAAATTTTATCTTTCCCTAAAATAACAAGGCATGCTTCAAAGCAGAAGGAAATGTCACATGGTAATAAATTCAAGGCATCCTTCCCAAGGCTACACCTGACATGTATCCAGATGTGCGGCAATACTCGGAAAGGTTAAAGAAGCCATGCACTGACTGTATTATAAGCCCATGCACTGACTGTATTATAAGCCATGCACTGACTGTATTATAAGCCCATACACTGACTGTATTATAAGCATTCCAGACTTAGGAACAAGACCTATCTTCTGGTTGAGCTTAAAGACACCCTTTACTCCTAGAAGGGACTCAAAAACATGCTGCAAACTGCAAACCTACAGGTGTGAAGACGAGAGCTGAGTGGCTGCCTCTGTGCTTTCTAATCTGTGTTCCACTATACACACAAATGGATAGAAAAAGAAATACTGGATTATTAAAGAAAGATGATTATCAGGCTGATGTTTTCTGGCGGGACTTCCCAGAAGTCTGAGGCATGAATAACAGGAAAATTTATTGTGACTTACTAACGAATACAGGCAATGGATGTGATCATGGTGTTTATTGAATTCTATAAAACATACAAAAACTTTTCAGGTATTCTATAGTGTAATAAACTCATTAGCCATTTCTAGTATTCAACAGATACTCAGAAATCCACTTTCTAATATGAAATTTTAATTCTATAAAAAAGTGCTCAAACATTGAAACATTTTAATCATAAATGTCAACTTGCTGGGATTTAGAGCCAGCTAGGAGATACACCGTTGGCTATATATGTGAGCATGTTTCAGGAGTTTAAGTGAAGCTCATGAGTGTAAGTGGCTCAGCCCATGGCCTAGAGTTCTGACAGCAATGGGATAACAGCGTTCATTTCTCTCTGCATCCTGATTGAGGCTGCAATGTGCCCAGCCACCTTCCATTCCTTCCCCTGTGCTTGTTTATCAGTGAGAAATTTTCTTGGCATCCTGAGCTACCAGGAAAATGTAGGTTAAAACAGCATTGCGATTTCTTCTCATCAAAATCAGAAGGGTCGCCATGAAGCAAACTGATGATGAAAAATGCAGTGAGGATGAAGAGAAGGCTAACTTCTGTGCACTGCTGGGAAAATTGGGAACTCATCCAGCTCACTGACAACTGACCCAGCTCTACCAGGCTCAGGCATACGTCACAGGGATTCATATCCAACCACAGAGATATGTGTGCATTTACAGCACGTTAGTCACAAAAGCCAGTGACTCAGGGAACCAACCTAGATGTGCATCAATAGATGAGCACATAAAGAGAGTGGAGTTACACCATGTGTGCTGAGAGCTGGACCTAGGTTCTCTGCAAAGGCAGCTAGTGCTCTTTATCACTGAACCATGTCCTCACCCCTGGATCCTAGATTTTACATAGATACATAAAATCATATAAGTATGTAAGTATAAATTACAGACCTGCATTTGTAACAGCAGGGGAGGAGAGGAAGAGGACAGTGAATGACCAATATATACAATCTGTGTACACAAATATTCTTAGTGACCATCTCTGTACAACGAGCATGAGCCAATAGAAGAAAACCATGGGATCTACAAGAATTAATGGAAACTCAGTGGGAAAAACTGTTTTGAGATATGCATGAACAATTTACATGTGATAAAAATAAAATAACCAATGTATGTTTTGATTGATTTCCATATGTTCTTCTGTGCGTGCCTCATTTCACATAACATAATGCCTTTTAGTACTCCATGAATATCCACAACTATTAGGTGCTACTTATCCAGTGATATATAAGATGCACAAAGATAAAGAATATAAAAGAATAGAAATATAAACTAAAAAGAAGTCATAAGTAGCTATTGAAAGCATTGTTATTCATTCTTCCTTAGAGGTGTGTACATATGTAACCCTGGGATTTGTTGTATGGCCCATTAGCTCTGACTTAACATTTTAAAAGTAGACATAAAGGCAGAGAGATGACTCAGTGGTCAAGAGTACTTGTTGCTTTTGTAGAAGATGCAGGTTTTGTTTCCAGCACCCACATGGTGGCCCACAACCATCTATAATTCTAGTCTTAGCATTCCTGGTGCTCTCATCTGACTTCTATGGATACCAGGCATACCCATGGTGCACATGCATACAAACGAGCAAAGCATTCATATGCATAAAATGAAATCAATTAGTCCAACTTAAACATGACAGAGATTCTGTACCCATGAAATTTCCACATTGTTGCCAAAATGAGACCCATAAAATAACCACACTATCTGTCACGCCAATATATGGTTCCTGAAAATTTCACAGGGCCCCACCCCTACACATGTATATATAAGCAACACTAAATGGACTATGTATGAATGTATAGTAATAATAGCTACAGAAGAAATAATGACTTGAGGGTGTATACAGGAAGGGTTGAAAGAGGGAGAGAGTGTTGGGAATGATGTAACTATAATAATATTCATGTATGAAATTCTCAAAAACCATATAATATATATATATATATAATATATTCAAATGACAACATGCATATCAAAGCTAAAGTCTTTTAAAGAAAACTAGCGACAAGTACAGAAAGTAACATACTGACATACCTGTGTATCCAGTTTTGCACACGCAGTTGAATCCCCCTGGGAAATTCTGACAGACAGCCCCATGCTTGCAAGGGCTGGGCAGACATTCATTGATGTCTCTCTCACAGGCTCTTCCAGTGAAGCCCTCTGGGCAGCTGCATGAAAATCCTCCAACTAAGTTGTGGCAAGTCCCCCCATTGTGGCAAGGGGCTGGAAGGCATTCATCAATGTCCACTTCACACCAGCTTCCAGCATAGCCTGGCACACACTTGCACTGGAAAGGCTGCAGAGGCTCGTTGGCCACAATGATGACAGGCAGACTCTCCTGGATCTTCAGCACAGCGTCCACAGCAAGTCTTCGAAGGCAGCTGCCTCCGTTCTGACATGGCCCATGAATGCATGGGTCATGATCCACAGATTCGACCTTGACACCACTCTGACGGAGAAGGATCTCTTTGATGCTTTCAAAGAAGGTGGCGACACCGCTGGGGTTCACATACTGGTTATTATTTCGTTTCACAGCTGCTAAAAGAAACGTTCTGTTGTTCTCTTCGTAGGCAGCATAGAGCTGCACCGCGGTACCCAGGCCGGTAAGCTGGGAACTAGCAATGCGCAGAAAGTGAAGGTAGTGATTAGTCAGGAAGTCCTTGACTGTGGGGACACCAACCCGAAGCAATATGCTGTTATCTATCGTAGCATTGGAGAATCCTGCAAAGAAAACTCGGATATTGTTGGTGACTGTGCTATGAACCCCATCGCTGCTGACAACAGTCAGATCGAAGGTGCCATCTGTGGATCTGGGCTGGGAACTCAGGTCACAGCTGCCTGCGGGGATACTGAAGAGGCTGGTGACTCCTGAAGTCAGGGAACAGTGGAAACTGTCTAACACATCCGGATCCTGGGGCTTCACAGAGCCAAGAGTCCCACCAGGAAATAAGTTGCCATAATAATTAACAAATATCTCCACTGTGCGGGACTGCGAGGGGTTGTCATTTTGATCTAGAACAGTGATGTGCACAGTTCCTGTGGATGACATCTGAGGAGCCCCAGAATCTCTGGTGACCACAGACAGATAGAAGTCCGAAATCTGCTCCCTATCGATCTCCCGGGTTGTGCTTAGAACTCCAGCAGTGTTGAGACTGAAATAATTAGTAGCCGGGCCTGTGCTCAGCAGGTAATAATTGAAGGGGCCTTGATTTGGGGGAAGGTCGGGATCTGTGGACTGTAGGGTCATCACTAGAGTTCCTGGGCGTTTGTTTTCTAGAACCTCTCCTTCACTGACAGTCAACACGGGGCCATTGTCATTGATGTCTTCCAGGGTAACTAACAAGGAAGCACTTCCTGTGGCAGAAGGAGTCCCTGAGTCTACAGCCAAGACAGTGAGATTATAAACAGGCAGGCTTTCCCGGTCCAGCCCTGAGGTAACTGTGATCTGCCCTGTCTGGGGGTTAATGGAAAAGGCACCATTTTCATTCCCGGACCCAATGAAGTATGAGAACCTGCTCCAGCTAGGAATGGAATCTGAGTCAAAGGCACTCACAAAGGTCACATGGGTCCCAATAGGGACCCTTCACTGATCTGCACTCTATAGGTGTTCAGACTAAACACGGGCGGGTCATTAGCATCAAGCACAGTGATGTTCACAGTGACTTCATCGATGTCTGCACCCCGAATGTTGCCGAAGTTCTTGGCCAGCACTTTCAAGGACACTCTTTCCTCTTTCTCTCTATCAAGAAGCCCAGACACATAGATCTGCCCTGTCATCTTGTGGATCTGGAAGCCCTTCTTCCTGCTGTTTCCAAAGATCAAATAGTGTACTTCTCCATCAGCACCCATGTCCCTGTCACTGGCAAACACTTCTCCAACAGCAGTCCCCCTAGGAGCTGCTTCGACACTTCAAAATAGTAGAGCTTAGAAACAAAGCGAGGCACATACTCGTTGGTCCCCTTCAACTGGATGTCGACAGTGGCAAAGCTGCACTTCTCCTCATCGGGAACATTGAAGGCTTTCACTGTGAGGTGGTAGCTCTGCTTAGTTTCAAAATCCAAGAAGCCTTGAGTGGTGATGACCCCTGTGTTGGGGTCAATGACAAACAGGTCACTGTCTGATGACTGCACAGTATATGCAATCACAGCATTGGCTCCCGAGTCAGCATCTGTTGCATTTAGGTGGATAACGTGGTCCCACTCGGGGCATTCTCCATAACAGTTGGGAAAAATTCATCAGGCACAAACACTGGGGAATTGTCATTCACATCTATCACACTCACAGTCAGACTGCAGTAGCCAGTCCTCGCAACCCATCCTCCATCTGTGGCACTAATGGTCATCTCATGCTTCGAGCTCAATTCGTAATCAAGGGCTTTGGCTAGGGTTACCACACCTGTTGAGGAATTGATAGCAAAGATGCCCTCTTCATTCCCTGAAGAAATGTTGTAACTGATCTGACCATTCATGGCTGTGTCACGATCTCTGGCAGAGACAGTTCTGACCACAGACCCAATGCTGTGGCTCTCAGGGATGGTGGCACTTATGTGGTTCTGGGAAAATTCAGGAGTGTGGTAGTTCTCTTCAGTGACTGTGACGTGAACGACTGCTTGGGAGGAAAGTGGGGGATTCCCTTTGTCCTTTGCTGTGACTCTGATCAGAAAGTTTTGATTTAGGTCAGAAACCAAGGAGAGGCTATTGAAATCCACCCAGTATCATTGTCTAACTTAAACTTCCCTAGGTGGTTCCCATCAGACACGAAATACTCCACTTCAGAGTTTAATCCAAAGTCTTTGTCATCCACCGCAGTCACTTTGATTAACTTAGTACCGACTTTAACGTTTTTGGTAACTGGGGTAAAGTATTTACTTTTGAGAAACTGAGGTGGGTTGTCATTGCTGTCCACGGTGTTGATGGTAACTGTGGTCTCGACTGAGTAAGGAAGGGTTGCCTCGATCAGAAGCTGTCACAATGAAACTGTGCCTGTTGATGTTCACATTACTGAGACCACTGACATTTTGGTATTTTAGCACCTGCTTGTTGAAAATCTCTCCAGTGGTGGCATTGATTCTGAAATACTCTGACTGCGACTTGATAAAATAAAACACTTGTCCATTTGACCCCTCATCGGGATCTGTGGCAGATACTTGAGTTACTCTGGAGCCAAGCTCAGTAAGTTCAGGGCAATCTAAATAATAAGAGGGTCTGCTAAATCTTGGAGTGTTGTCATTGATGTCAGTCACAAATATGGTGACATCAGTACTTACAGTCCAGCCAGAATCATGTGCGGACACTCGGATCCTGTATCGGTCTATATCTTCTCTGTTTAAAGGTCTACTGATGACAATATCTCCTGTGTTGGGGTTGATTGTAAATGGAAGACTTGTGTCCACTATGGAATATCTACTAATTGCATTTATCCCAATGTCTTCATCAGAAGTTGTACACCGGGTAACTGTGTATCCCAAGGGGGAGTTTTCAGAAACATAGGCACTGAATATCTGAGAAAACCTAGGTGCATTATCATTTTCATCTAAAATACTGATGATCACTTTTACTGAGGTGCTCTGAGAAGGAGACCCTTTGTCTGAAGATTTCACAGTGAGCTCATAATGAGATATTTTTTCTCTGTCTAGTGGCCGAATGCTTCTGATTTCACCTGTAGCATGATTGATCGTGAAACTGCTCTCCTGGTTGCCATTCACAATCTCATAGTCTAGTGTCCATTGGGACCACTGTCCTTGTCCGTTGCTGAAACAGTAGAATTTTCCGAGGGGATAGGTTTTCCAGGATCTCAGACACAAATGGATCTTCTTCAAAAGCTGGAGCATTGTCATTGATATCTAGCACCGTGATGTCAAGCTTCTCATAAGAAGAGAAGGGAGGGAAGCCCCCATCTCTGGCTTCAATCCAAACAATGTATTTTGTATCTTCTCAAAGTCCAAAGGCTGGCTGATGGATACCTGTCCTGTTAGTGGGTCAATTTGAAAAGTGTTGCCCAGGTTCCCACTTGCAATATAGTAGGACAAAGTTTCTCCTCTCAAAGAGGACCCTGTGATGGTGGTGACTAGAGTGCCCACTGGCTGGTTTTCTGGAAACATGAATGTTTGTTCGTTGGCTCTGACTTTGGGGAAATCTGCCTTGTTGGCAAACCTAACAGTCACTGTAGTAGAATCTGTCTTTGGAAATGAGCCACCATCTTTCACATGGACAGAGAACGTCACCTCAGAAGCTCCGCTTAGTGGCCCAGCTGCCATGATTGCCCCCCTCAGAGGGTCAATGTGAAATTTTTCAGAGTTTCTACCTGAGAGTGAGTAATGGAGTTCAGAATTGGATCCAATGTCAGCATCAGTGACTGTGACAGCAAAAACAAAGGAACCTGAAACAGAGAATGTTTTTGGTTAAAATCATAGGAATCCTTTGGGTGAATCCTTGATAAGTCTGAGACCATGCTGCCACCAGGTTCAACCTCCCAACACTACTGGAAAGAATAGTATCAAGTTTATTGTCTTTGACATCTCCAGATAAAATCTGATTAATGACTTTGGAAACTAGCCTTCAGTTTCTCACCAACCCCCACACGTTTTATTTACTTATTTTTCAAAAAGCCCTTGAGAGAACCATCTTGAGGACTAGCTGAATTATCTGGAATCTCAGCCCCTCACACAATCTTCCAGGACACACTAGATAGAGTTCATAAGATTTTCAAAGAGCCACCCTCTCACTCAGTGAAAAGCATTCACCACTCCCCAGCATCTGAAAACACCTCTGAATTGCTCTTTATGAAAGCCTGTCCACAAACATTCCATTCCAAATGCTGCTTTTGGGTCACTACCCCCATTGTTTCCTGGCAAAATTCTTTGATCTCAGATCTACCACTACATAGAGATAAAGTAAATATATGCACACACACATGCCTAATAGATTTTAGTAAGTGTAAAGTAGTATGAAATAAGAAATCAAAATGGGACTCAATTTGGATTTCAAGAATCAGTGTCTGGCAGGATGCCCTTGAAACAGGCTGTAGTGGAAATATGTAGAGAAGCATCCAGCAGGACAGTTTTTAAAGATCAATATCTTATTCAGAAACATTTTCCCCACATCCTCAAAGAAGTGACAAAAGGAAAAAACTAGAATTTCATTAAGAGTCAATGAGTCTGTCAATTATACTAATACAATGATGTCATGGCCAGCATCTCATTTTGCCTAGAGGACTGTCTTCTGTACATCACAGGATGGATCAGAATCATGTAGTTAGCATCGTGCCAGCTGGATGTTTTTTCAGGAGGGATCTATGATTCTCTGTCTTTTTCTATAGCAATCTAGCACATCCATTTGTAGATTTTATTTATTCAGTTGGTATCAAATATGCTCTAGGTAGTAGGAAATCAAATATCATGAGGAAAATACTAAATCCATTAGTTTATTCTTCTAGTAAAATATATTCAGGGAAAAGATAGTATTACATATATTTGTGTATTTTACTGTTTATAATTTCACCAAAAATCATAAATTTCAGAGTATCTGCTTAGATCCTAAGAGAGGATCCCACTACTTACAAAATAAATAGTAAACTATTTTTTTAATGCAGAAAGATAAGTTCTTGTTGTTCCCCAGATGGCAATTCACAAGGGGCTCATAAGCTTAAGACAGAAGCAAGACTGCAAGTGAAAATATGCAATATTCAGAATTAGTTATTTGTGCAACATTTTGAAAATAAATCTATGAAATATTAAAGTTGAGTGTTTATTTTCCTTCAACAATCATGGAATTGATAGAAGGAATAAAGACACCGTTCCTCCTCTTAGGAACTTACATACAAATGCTATGTCAGATGAGAGCCATCCTGACAACGCAGAGGATCCATTTTACTCATTTACTGATTGAAGAAGCATTTTCAGAATTGAAATTAGGGAGCTGTGCCAGGTGTGAAGTCCTGTACACAGCTAATTGGGGTAAAAGAAAGTAATTTATAGGAGAAGAATTGGGATCTCTTCCGTTTCATTGGAATTAAACCTCATACTCCCAATTTTTAGGGTTTTCCAGATTGGGCTGTATTAGAAATTATTTGTATATATTTTCTTGTTGTAGCTCTGTTCCCCGAAAGTGTTTGATAAGCCACACACACAAGTGACCTCAGCATTGAATTACCTGGAGGAGTAGGAGATGGAACGTGTGTGACATATGGGTGATGTTGGAACCGGGGTGGGTTGTCATTAACATCAGTGATGGTCACAAGCACACTAGTAGAACTGGAAAGAGACTCTGGAGACCCAGCATCACTGGCAACCACAACCAAAGTGTAATTATCTTTGGTTTCTCTGTCCAGCAAAGCACTAGTGATGATCTGTCCCGTGGATGGGTTGATGGTGAACTGCGAGTTTCCACCGATGATACTGTAACTGAGGCAGAGAGCAAAGAGAGGAAGGTAACCTTTAACTATGATTTATGACATCCTACTTTCCATAAATAAATTTTAAAAACGAATGGAAATGTAGATACTTAACAAAAAAAATTGAACACACAGCAATGAAGAAACCCAGGTATTAAATTGTGACTTGAGATGCTCTGTAGCTGTCACATAAGCAATCATTCTAAAATGTTCACAAGAGCTCTGCAAGATCCTTTAGGAGTCTCCAAACTCTCAGATTAATACAAGGCCACAAGTAAGTCTAGAGCACAGTTGCCATGCAGACAAATGAGCTAGAAATTGCAACCCTAGAGCCCTTTCCTAACACTGAAATTGATGGCCAGAATTACTAGTGTATACTTTTAAAACATTTTTAAAAGTATCTCTTTCCTCTTCTCTATCTATAATAAAGAGAATCATTTGGGGATATTATTCTTTAATGAGAAAATGCTGGATTTGTAGCATGTTGGCTCTCTAGCACAGCAAAAAGGCTGTTTGCATACAGAGCCATTTCTGCTTCCGTGTTGCCTCATGGCTCAGATGGCCACACTATTTCCCTGCCAAGAAAGGATGATATTTTCCTGGACAGTTTGATGCTAAACAGATCAGTGAGCTCCCAGGAGTTTTCACCAAGCACAATTTCTCCATTTTCTTTGAAGAGGGGGCTATTTGTGCTATTCCTGATCTTGTGTCTGAAGAGGAGTTCAGGATGACAGTCACAGAAGCAGCTTGACCTGAAGGTTCACAGAACAGTCTGCAATCTACAAACTGCAGAGTTGAAAACATCTATGACTTTAAAAAGCTTTCCTCTTTATACGAGATGTCCTCCTTGAAGTCAGATGTGTGTCTCGGTTTGGCCATATGAGTAACACAATGGAGTTGTCTAATAGAAACTGCAGGGCAAAAAACACACACCTCAAGTCACAACAGCAGTGTGCATATTCCTTGATGTGCCTACACGTGAAGGCAAATGTCAGCCTTTCAATATTATCTTATGAATATGATATGTTTCAGAGTTCATATTTACAAAAAAAAATAGTGGTCCTATAAAACTGAATCAGGAATATAATATACAGGAATATTTATTTAAGAAATGACTTAAGGATGTATAAAGTAGTCGACATTGTTCAGGCTTTCACCCTTTCGGGCATATATATATGCCAGAATGAAACCTAAATAAGAATGAATTGTACTGTATTTCTTGGAGTTGAAGAGCCTTATGGCAAGGTACAACTACCACTCCCTCTACAGTTAGAATCTTTTCTCTTTATGTAAGTAAAAATGTCAAATGTTTATGGACAAAATTATAAAAGTTATGAAGCCAAGACTTTTGAAATACTTAAATAAACTCGCTTTTCTGACAGTTTCTGGAGAATGGAATCATGAGAAGTGTGTGATGTCTACTCTAAAAACTTGGGGGCTGTCAACACCTATAGACATTTTCCAAAAATTTATTAGGAAAAAGGTCGATTTGTTCTGCTTGAACATTGTTCAATAGCTTGACAAAAACAAAGATCAAGATTCAACTAACTAGTTCCTCCCACAAACATCCAATCAAAAATATGAGCAACAAAAATAAAAGAAACTGGATTTAGCTGTTTCCTACATGGTTGAGAAAAAAAGCAAAGGTGGAAAGAGAGATAATGTCTCAAATAATAGCTGCCACAGGCTTAACTAAATGACAAAGAAAACCTCTATAGTAAAACACGCTTATTTATATCATGTCATTGGACATAATGCTGCCTGTATGATTGCTAAAATGTAGATAATACATTTAAGAATTTTTATAAAAAAATTAACTATCATATTAATATGATTCCTATTAGGGCTTTATTAAATTCTAAGGTCATAAAAAAGTTTATTTTAACTGTGAGTATGGTGTAGCAGCAATTGCTTTCTAATTTATGCTTCTAAGTTGAGAAGAGTGGGCAGAAGCACAAGCCTGTCTCTAAATAGACTGCCACATACAACCTGTGGCAGGATTTCAGCACCTCATTTATTTGAGGCTCAGTTGGGTCTGATCAGTGTGGATAATCTTGGGCGTCTGAACCCTCAGGGACTGTTGTAGAGTCATGATGTCCTGAACTGTCCATTTCATAGTTGAATGTCTATGCTGTTCTTTAAATGTTTCCAACATTAGATCAACATTTTATTTACTGTGTGACACACTCTAGGCAATTTGTATATTCTTTCCTTGAAATCTAAAACAATTCTCACCATTTAGTTGTAGATTTAGACTTTCTGTAGATGATGCATCTGAATCTATGGGAAAATCTGTGTACAAGGAAGCTTACAAGCTACAAATGGCCCATCTAGATGGAGGCTTCATCTTGGTGCCTTCAACATGCTCTTTGCCCACCATACTATGATATTAAGATGAGAAAATTCAAGTGAGGCTATATAATAAAGATAAGAAATGTCTATACATGGGGTTAGGCATGGGGGGTGTGGCCTTTGATTCCAGTACTTGGAGGGAGAGGCAGGTAGATATCTGTGAATTTGAAGCCAGCCTGGAGTACATAATAAGTTTCAGACTTGCCAGAATTACCTAGTGAGACCACGTCAGAAAGAGGGAAAGAGGGAAGAGGAGAAGAAGGAAGGGAAGGAGGAGGAAGAGGAGAAGGAAAGAAGGAAGGAAGGGACAAAGGAGAGGCAGGAGGAAGGAAGGAAGGAAGGGAGGAGGGGAAGAATGGGAAGGATGGAGGGAGGAGAGGAAGGAAAGGGAAGGAGGAGGGAGGGAGGAAGGGAAGGGAAGGGAGGGAAGGAAGGAAGCAAGCTAGTAATAGAATATTGTCAAAGGAAGAAAGGCAGAATCCCAGGCAATCTTTCCCATAAAGGTTATGGTAGTGTTTTCAGCCTCAAAAAGATCTCTGTTGAAACTTGTGTAAGATAACACAGAGAGGGTATTATTTTTTCAGATGGGTGTCTCTAGGTTCGGAAGTCAGGCTACAAAAGCAGCAGTGAGCCAGACTTGATCTTTGGGTGGCCATGTGCAAAGCTTTGGTGTGGGCCACAGTGGGATATGAGCATGGCTGTATGGTTTGGGAAAATCCTTATCCTTTTGCTGTGTCAGAAAATGGTCTTATGGTGCTGAAAGCTTGTCTTTCTTTAGGGTACAATCAGCCTGAGAAGTGCTGAGCCATTTATTGGGTGCTTGGGATCTAGAGACTAGGTAATAGGCAATAGCAAATACCAGGAAACTGTTGAGAAAGGCTGAGCCAACAGGTGTCCAAGCTTAGTTTCTGACCACAGCCCATTCCATCATTGACTGAGATTCATCCTTCTCTGAATTACTGTCTACAATACACAACAGAATTATCTCAAAATACAGTGAGTCATGCTATGGCCCTAAACCGTCTCTTGTGTTTGTTTGTTTGTTTGTTTTGTTTTTGGTTTTCGTTTGTTTGTATTCCAAGAAACAGAAAATTTTAATTTCTTCGTTAGTTTTCCAAGATCTATTTACACACAGCCTAGTCTTTTTTTTCCCTGATGCTCAAGTTTCTCTAGCCTCAGAGACTTGGTACTCACCCTGTTTTTTCTAGAATGCATTCTTTTATTTGCACAGACAAGACTAATGGATCTGTGTGCAGATGATTAATGACTTGATGTTTTTGCTGACTGTCTGGGCTGTAGCTCTAGCCTGCCTTCACATCCCACATTGAGGGGAGAAGATGCAGTGCTTAACTGTCTCAATACCCTAGTGTTGAACAGTGAGTCCATACATAGGCATAGATAACTATACATCATGTATATTATAGTGTAGTATGTAGAACAGATTATATCCAGGAGTTGGAAGATGATGTCCATCACAGTAGGTTCAGGCATGGCATAAGTAAGTACAGTCTGAACTGGAGCTTTCACAAGAGAGTCTCAGGAAGCAGGGGGAACATAAGAACGTAATCCTGGATCAAACAAGTGTAGGTAAGAGCAACCTTAGCCAGAAGATGTGGATTAGGAATTCAGGGCAACATCTATTTTGTTTAATGCACAAAGCAAAGAAGCAACACAAGAAAGGTGAGGAGCATGAGCACATTGAGTTCTGAATGAGAACAAAATATCAGCCAGAGCAAGCTCTCCAGGGAGTCACATGACTTGTTCCAGTGGGAGCTGGAGTGAAGTCACACAATTACAGGGACAGTTCAGACAGAGTGGATAGTAATAAACACAGACATAGCTCTGCCAAAGAAATCAATTTCTGCATTCTCCCATCTCTCTCTCTGTCTCACTCTATTTCTCTCATTTTATCTCTCTATCTCTGTCTCTCTGTCTCTCTGTCTCTCTGCCTCTCCCCCTACCCCTCTGTTGTGTTGTGTGTGTGTGTGTTGTGTGTGTGTGTGTGTGTGCATTTGTGCAGGAAATGCTGTGGGAGATATTTAGCTGCTTTATAGGAAGGATGAAATTCAGATGGCTAACTATGTGTGGCCAGAGGACCATGGTGATTGAGACTAACAGAGTTATTGAGAAGAACACTTTCAGGGAAGAGAGAAAAAGAGAGACACCAAGGATGGATGAAGTAGAATAAAAAAGACTGAGTGTTATGGAACTTTACAGATTGCTGCAGTCTCCTAGCAGCACCCATATCTTAATAACAAAATGAAGGAAAAATCAGATTGGAAGATTGTTGGGAAAAGGGGTTGAGGGACACTCAGCTTTGTGGGTCAGTGGCTGAAGGAGTCAGGTTTCGAGGATAATGTGCTATGTGCTCATTTTGGAGAGGGTTTCCTCTCCATCACCAAAAGCTCTTAGAGTACATTAAGATTTTGCCCCTAACTCTCTAGCCTCTTCTCCACTCTAACCTTGGCATATCAAGTTCGTATCCCTCCCTCTGCATGGTCCTTCTAACATACTGACAACACCTGAGGGAAGACATCTGCTAAGTTCTTGGTGAGGCCCCTGAAATTCACAGAGGCTTCTGGGATATGTCCATCTGCACCTGCTCTCCCCTTCTGTGCTGGTGTAGCATCATCCCCCCAGAGGATGCAGCAGCAGAAGTCACCATAGAAACTGTCCCTTCCTTATTTTTACCTTAGTCCTTCCCAGCATCTACTATTACATGCAATATGTCAAAGCAAATTGTAGGCTCCCTCCTCTGAAAGATTTTGTTACAGCTTCACAAACCATGGCAATTAATGCTGAAACTTGATTGGACACAAAGTTGGGAGGTTGGGAAAGAATACCTCTGGGTGTGTCTGCAAGAGTGTCTTCAGAGATCAAGAAGGCTCTGACCCAAATATAAAATATGTACAGACTCCTGGAGGTTGAATCAATAGGCAGCTAGGCCTGCTAGGTCAAAGTGAGTCAATGGAGCATGCATTGGAAGGGTTTATGTTGGCATTTATCTTTCTTATGACTCCTGTCTGCTTGCTGGCTACCATCAAGTGAGCAGTTGTCTTTACATGTTTCCAGGCCATGCTAATCTCCTTTATGCCAGACCCAGAGCCCTGGATCCAGGCTAAAGCCTTTGCAACTGTGGCCGGAGTCAACTCTTCCTTCTTTCAAACATTTTCAAGCAGGTATTTGTCACAGTAAAATTAAGGATGAACATGCCCATCACCCCCCTCCCCACACATCCCCCTAATTAGGTCATTTTCATTTGTATTCAAGGGAACAACCACATGTAAGACAATCTTACGCCATTGCATTTCACTGACTCCTGGTCAAAGGATGGAAGTTCAATGGAAGGAGAGCTCTTATGTTATCTAACACGTACTCAATCAGCAATTCAATGTCTATTAAATAGGACTGACTCTGGATCTCATGCACCCTTATCCCTGCCAACAGGAAGAAACCAGTTTCCTAAGAGGCCTTTGTTCGTGATAAATAAATATTAAATGAAAAAAAAATAAATGACAAATAACAAAAGTAATTAATGAGTCCATTACCATATAATGCATTTGTTGCCATCACCATATTATTAGTTCATTCATATATTATCTTTTTATGACATTTCAGACCTTTGTAGATTCTGTCTTCTGACCCACTGTGTTCTTACACGCCGAACTCACACAGCCAACACACAACTGCAAAAATATATCTTCAAGGGTTATCTACTGAAAATAGGGAAATCTTTCCTTATCCATTTAGAATAAACTGAGAAGAGAATGAGGCTATGTTAGCCAAACATTCCATATTACAAGTTCTGTATCTCTTTGAACAAGCATCCACATTGCTGTCCTCTGTTACCAGGATTTACATAAAGAAAGAAATTTTTAGACGAAGAAAAGATGTTAATGTTGGAGCTACTGCCTGGTTATAAAGTCTTCAAGGCTTCTTCCTTCCGGCCTGGGGTGTATTTATCCTACTGGTGAAGCCGCTTTGATTCTAGAACATTCTGGAAGTGATGCATGAGACTTCTAAGTCTGACCTTAATTACAACTAGCAACTCTCATCTAAAGCTCTGAAACCAGCCAGCCAGCTGCATAGTGTAGAACCTCCCACTGCCATGATGAACACAGGTTGTAAAAAAAGGAATTAGCAATAAATAGCATAAATAAATAAATAAATAAATAAATATAAATAAATAAATAAATAAGCTGTGTCACTAAAAAGAACCCTGCAAATGATAAAACAGAGAAACAGAGATTAATATGCATGGGCTTAGTTAGTACTGTCTAATTCTCAATTCCAGGATAGTTGCTTGGCAATGGCTCACAGGAGCAGTACAGTGTATTAACATGGAATCCCCAGTGAAATTAGATAGCATGTGCTATTAAAAACCAGAGCTTGTGAGGAATATGTTACAGGGTTCAGTGTGCAGACCTGATGACAGCATTTGATGCAGCATCTGCATCCGAGGCATTCACTAACAGGACATCTGTCCCCGTCGGGGCGTCCTCAGGAATTGAAGTAAAGTACATGTTACTGGCGAAAGTGGGAACGTTGTCATTGATATCATCTACAATGATGTTGATTGTCCCTGTTCCCGTCAAGGCCGGGGATCCTGTGAAGAAAAAATAGAACTTTAATGTTTGTAGATGGTTACAACCACACATTTCACAATTCTTAGCTATAGAACAGAATTGTGGGACAATTTCTAATCACATAAGATGTGATCATTTTTATTCTGTTGCAAGAAAAATGCAACAGAATTTTCCTTTTTCCCCTCTGAACTGCCTATTCATGACTCTCCACAAAAACACACTGGCATGCTTCTGTGACATTTCAAAAGCACAGACTCATCAAAAAGCAGGAAACAACACCCCACAAGACACACTACCCATAATGTATCTGAAATTACATGAAAATAGTGCACGTCAGACTTGGAACAGCCAACAGAAATGATCTGGCCACTGATTCTGCAGGTCTACAAACTGCATAATGCCTGAGACATCAGCAATTCAACCTGAATATCCAGTAAGACTTCTCAAGTATTTAAGCCTCTTTTCTATGTAATCAATACTTTATAGTGAGGACAAATCTTCAGATTATATTCCAGCAAAGTCTTCATATTGATGGTCTAATAAAAGTCATTTTGCATCTACTTGCTATTTACTATAAACTTTTAATAAGTCATTTAACTTTGTTCCAGCCCTTGTCATCATTTAGTCAAAGTGAATGCTCAACCAAGCTGCAAGTGCCAATGGTGTTGTCCACAGTCAGCAGACATATCTAATGGTAAATGGTTAGAATTCTGTGGGTTGCCTTCATAGTTGAAAGGAAAAATCATCTCCTTTGGTTGTGTTTTCAAAATCATTTTCAAATGTTAATTTTTCCAAATAAAATCATAGGGGATGCAGCTCACAGCCTTTGACTAAAATAAAATGAAGCCCAGACATTCTCCTTTTATCTTTGGGGAGTTACTTGTCTCTTCCCCCAAAGCTTCTTCCTCTGTGGGAAGCTTACACAGTCCTTGTATTTATCCCACGTGTTCTGAGATGAAAGCCACACTTCCGGTTGGCTGGCCTATGCTTCGTGGAATAGTTTTATCATCACAGAGTGATGTTGAGGTTCCCTGCCTTCCTGTGCTATTTTTTCTAGTAATCTTGTCATTTGATGATATTTACTTTGCCGCAATTTAAATGTCTTTCAGATGAAAGTTTGTGGCTGCTCAAGAAACAGAAATAAACAGCCTGGGAGGTCAAATGTGTAGGAGCCACAAACAGCAGTACAGAGTCACACAACGGTGATCTATTTCATGGGTCCTGTACAGGAAGCTAACTATACATCAGATAAAAGAGCCTATACAAGCATAAAAGGTGGAGAGTGTAGTGAAGCATAGCCCAGATACTTACCCACCAAATTTGGGCTGCATGTTCAGAAGTGATGTCATAAACTATATATGCGTCTATGTCTTTCTAAATAAGTTATTTTATATTACATTAGGCATTTCATTTATAGTAAGATATGTTAAATTGCATGACCACTGAAATACTGCCTATGAGAAAACAGGTTTACATTAGAAGACAGAAAATTAAATCCCAATATAGCCTACATATAATCCATTGCAATCTTTAAAAACACACTCGTGTTTTGAATAGTTGCTTAGTGTAAATAGCAGAAGCAACGTTATGCTATGAATGTTCCAAAGACAAAGTAGTCTTGCAAGTACCCAAGAAAGCACCCCTAAGCACCTCATTGAAATCTCATGAACACACCGATTTCGAAACAACTCCTATTGGGTCCCTTGGTGACCATGCATGCATTTACAAAGCTGAGGGTGATCGTCCCCAACCTTGGAAAGAACACTACTGTCAGCTCTCTTGTACAAGGAGCAAAATGGGGGTTAAAAAGATCAAGGGACTTTGCAAAACTTGCCAAGGAACTGAGGCAAAATGGGAAATATGGGTCCCAGCCTAGAATGTTTGCCCAGAATGTAGTCAAAGGTGTAGCCAGCATCAGGAAGGGCCTTATGGGGTAGGAAGATCTGTGAAAATAGCCAGTACTGTCCCCAACCTCTGGGAACAAACTCAGACAGGAGGTGACAAGGACCTACTGAAATGGACCCTCGATAGTTGCAGCTTCAGCCCATGAGGCATATTGACTCAGTAGTCTTAACTCAGGTATAAAATTTCTCACAAGTGAAATATTAAAGCTAAAATATTTTTGAGGAGCACTGTTTGAGATCAATATCTGGACTACATTTCTAGATGATTAATTGTATTTATTTTAATGAAATGGAAGCTTACAGTCTCTCTCATGTTCACGGTCCTCTGCCTGCCTTCATTAAAAAAATGTCAGCTAGACGGTATGCATGCATCTGTGTGAGTACAAGAGTAGACCAAGATCTCAGCAGCAACAAGTGAGAATAGACCAGAAGGCTCAATATTTTACTGATATTTTATTCTGTTTGCTAAATGGAGAATAAAATACAATTAATTCTAAAGAAGTAGTGAGTAGCCTAGAATGTGGTAAATGTAGTCCTTGTTACCCATTATTCTTTTTATCCTTTAGACTTATGTTTTATTTTATGTGATGAGTGTTTGCCACCTGTATGTACATGAAGCTGATGTGTGTGCAGAGACATGGAAGCCAGAATAGGGCACTGTGCCTCCTGGAACTACAATAGAGTGTGAGCTGCAATAGCTGAGAAATGATCTGGGGAATCCATGGGTGAAGGTTACATCTTAAGACTGTAAATATCTCGATGATTCACAGAATGGGAACCTACTGCCGTAATGATTCAGAGTCACCACCAAGCACAAGTGGGGTCATCCTTTGTCTACAGCTGCTGCTGGTATTTTCTGAGTTAGTAAAAAACAATAAGAATGAAAACGCTGCACATTCAATGCCTTGTCCTCACAACTCAAATTACCACCTTCTACCAGACAGTTTTCAAAGAAACATCCAGGAAAGTCTAGGGTGAGCCCGATCTGAGAAATGGAGCCATCCATTCAGCTTTTATTCACTCAGGAGTATATTGGCAAAAGCAGAGGGTTTTTTTTTTTAAGTTTATAAATTACTCTGTGTGTGTGTGTGTGTGTGTGTGTCTTTGTGCCTCTGTGTGTGTAGGTTGCCTGTGAGTGATGTGGAGTGTTAGGTGTGTACAAGTATTTGTGTGTGTATAATGTGTGTCCCTAGGGGTCCTGACTCTCTTCTCTCTCTCTCTCTCTCTCTCTCTCTCTCTGTGTGTGTGTGTGTGTGTGTGTGTGTGTGTGGTGCGTGTGTGTGTGTGTGTGTGTGTGTGTGTGTTTGTGTGTAGCTAGCTATGGGGCCAATGTGGAGGTAATAGGAAAATTTCATAGAATCAGTTCTTTCTTTCTACCTTTATGTGGGATACAGGGATGGTGACTATGTCCTGAGACTTCAACAGTAAACAACTTTTCCTGCAAAGCCATGTGGTCAACCTCAGGAAGCAGAACTTCTGAAAACATCTGACCTTCATGTTCCCCAGAAAACTATGTTTGTTGGACTTTTAGTTTTAGTTTTTCAGGGGAAAATCTTACAAAAATTTAATCTAAATGCATGTCTTTTAATAAATTTTAGCAAACTCAAGGTTTGAATTTGTCTCCTGTGCTTTTTACTTCTGGTCTAGGGAAAGAGGTTTATCAAACCCCTAACACCACTACCCTGCCAGTGCCAGACTCCACTTTGCCCACATATATCATCAGTCCCAGGAGCCAATGCTTCTCACTTAGACAGGAAGATGACAGGAAAACTATGAGAAAATCTCCTACTGTCCAGTAAGTCTCATTTCTACAGTAGTCTTGACAGATAGGATACAGTTCTTAGTCACTAAGTATCTTACAGCTTTCTTCTACCAGTGTTTCTCAACATGAGTGTGTCAATCATGGAATCATAATTAAACTTGGCCCATAAACACACACACACACACACACACACACACACACACAGCATGTACGTATACATATACATATAGACTGTTTATATATCATTACATATTTATTACTGGCTTCTTTGGGGGAAGTGTGCACTTGAGTGTAGTTGTACACAGAGGACAGAGAATGGATCAGACTCTCTTGAGCTGGAGTTACATGTTATTGTGATCCTCCTGACATAGGTGCTTGAAAGTCAGGCCTTCTGGAAGAGCAGTATGTCACTAAGTCATCCTCCATCCCAATATTAACTGTTCCATGCTCTTAACCACTGGCCCAACTCTCCAGTCCCAATATTATTATTGAATTATTAATACCAGATTTACAGTGGCACATTTAATATAGGCAATTCTCATTTAAAAACATATTATGTAAAGCAGATGCTGTTTTTAATTTTACTGGTACTCTGAAATGTAAAGAATTAGGTCATCATTTTAGAATTCAGACTATGGACAAGAAAAGGGAGTTATCAATTCTTTCAACAGCCTTTCCTTCATTCATTAATCTGAGGTCAAACTTTGGCATCCTTACTCTCCATTATCATCCTCATGGCTTTCCTCTAACTTGGAAGTTTAATGGGGCAGAAGAAACTGTTGTTTGTTTTGAAATATCAACATGGAAAGTACATGAGTAGTCTGTTAAACATCTTTCATTTTACAGGTGAAAATCAGTGCCACAGATGGACTCTGTGATCTGAAAACCATTTTGTAAGGCAGATGTCAGTCTATGGCTGAGGTCACAGAGCAATACTGGGGACAAAAGTCAAAGGTGAATTCTAACTGCATACACCCAGAAGGCCTAATGAAATCTACATGTCAGGAGAAGACAGAGCCAAGTGTAACCTCAATAGATCTGATAACAGTGCTGTAATAAAGCCAAATGGTCACAGTTCATTGAATTCATTTTCAAAATCAGACACAGTCAGGGAAAGAGGCAAGATACAGCGACACACACCCAGTGGAGTGTAACTAATGAAGAGACCAAGTATACAATACAAGCAGAAGGCAAGGGCTCAGGAACTTAGAAATTACTAGAACTAGAAGGATGCTCGAATTGGAAGTCAAAATGACAATACAATCCAAAAGTCTAATTGGAATTAGTAATCATAAGATATAGAATTTCAGATTTCAATTTGTAGAATTGTATGTATTACATAAAAACATATGTGTGCATTTATTTATCTATATATGTATATGCACATAAATGTGTAAACAAGGATAAATTTACAAATGACTTCCTATATTTTACAGTATGGAGCAAAACTCACTATATCTGACTTCTGAGTTACATTCTCTGATTTTGATTTGGGAACTAATTAAATTTGTATCACCTTTATGACTGGCAGCACTGTGTGCTCAAATATATCAAAATGAAGTTTAAGTAAGTTTAAAGAACTCTTTTCAAAAAAGAATGGTTGAGACAAACATTCTTTCAGAAAACATACATAATAAACTAGACTATACACTAGAGTCTACACTTCAAAAAAACTGACCTTTTATGTCAGCTCCTAGCCACTAAAAACATTTTTCCCAGTGGGAAAGGCCAGAGCAGAACAAATAGAACTTTCACCATGATTTGTTACTTCTCAGCAAAGCTGATCTCATTCCTTACAGCCATCATGCACTGTGCAGCCCAGTGTGCCGGCCCCATGATGACACATGTGTTGGATCAATAAAATCCAGGTATTTTATGACTGTGAGGCTGGACCATTTTTCTCACAGTTATCAAAATATCCCCAAAGTTTAGCCACTCAATGTTGACATCAAAGGTTTGCAGGTTATATTTGCAATTGAATCCAGAAAGCCCAGAAAATGGAATGCATTGGGCCATTTTAAATGTGACTGAGATTTGTTATCTAATTAATTACATATATAAAACTGTGTTATGACCAGTTACTCCTTCTGTGAGCGTGTGTTAGTAAACCAAATACACTTAGATGGGTATCACTTAAGATGTGTTCGTATTTCAAAATTGTCAGGATAAGCTATACTCTACAGAGATAAGTGAACAGAAAGAAATTATTTTCTTTAGTAATGATCTGCAGACAGTTACATGTAGTCTGTAAGCTAAAGTGGCTAAAATCTTATTGCAAGGGTAGTTGTACAGGAATGTTTAAATTTTAAAAATTAAGTATCAGATAAGCTTTTATTCAGGCAAAAAGCACACTGTAGGAATTGCTGTTTTGAGAGTGAAAACAGACACCCAGACATTGAAGCAGAAACCCAGAGCTGTCTCCAAATGCTGAAGTCCACCTGCTGTGCCACTCAGAAACACCAAGTGCCAGACTAACAGAATCCCGGAACCGAGCCTGGATGTGCTTGAGTAATGTTTACCTGTGAGGCTGTGGGAAGGTCTGTAACTTAGGAAAGCTCTTTCCTCACGCTGTTAAGAGTTCATGTGTCCTTACCCTCAAAACTCACAGAAGAGCAACACAACAGCTTGCTTTATTACATTTTATTCTTATGGACTGTAATGGCAATCCTAGGTCTGATTTAGCACTGTTTGAAGTTAAATTTTTACCTGTTTTAATCTCTGTAGAATAAAATCCTCTGTGGTAAAGCATTTTAGTACTAAAGGCTAGATTATATATAGCAAAAACTTAAATATTTTAGTCACTAAGAGTATGATGCAAAGCCTCATTACAAATGAGAGGAAATGAAACAAAAATTTTGAAATGAACTTATTATAACGGTAAAGTATGAATTACTAAACTCATGGCTAAAATGAAAACTTTTTTTTAGAAATGAAAATTCATTATTTGGAAATAAACAGTCACTTTAGACTCAAATGTACAAAGAAGCTCCATGAAATTGATTTCTGTTAACTAAAGGAAAGTCACAACTATATCATTCATTGGCTCATGGATATAACTTTTTGATGTGCTTCTAAAAAGATAAAGAATATGTTTTGGTGGTGTGTGGTGAGCTACAGGGGAAATGGGTGCCTCTGCAGTTTCATGCCGAGGCATTCCTTCCCCTGAGGGGCCAGCCACACAAAGTACAGTATAGAATAGAGTTTATTCAGGGCATGAGGAGGGGAATCAAGAGGGTAGTAGAGACAGAGAAAGGCAAGAGAGAGAGAGTAGAGAGGTAGAGGCCGGCCATGAGCATGTGGAGAGAGAGTGAGGAAGGAAATAGAGAGAGAGGGCAGAAGAGGAAGAGGACAGAGAGAGCAAGAAGACAGGGAGCAAGAGTAAGAAAGAGCGAGCGGAGGGAGCGAGCAGCCTCTTTTATAGTGAGTCAGGCATACCTGACTGTTGCTAGATAACTGTGGGGTGGAGCTTAGACAAAATGCTAACATTTTTTATTAAAAAATCTTCACATTAACACAAAAGGCATATTTTTCTCAGGCATAATTGTATCAATAAATGCAACCTTTCTGAAATAATCAATAAAACTCCCTTCAGATGTGTGATGTCCTTCATACCACTCTAGCCTCTTCTTTATCACAGATCTAGTTGTGAGCCAATGATCCTCCCCCAACTAAGCTACGGGGTGGACAGAACAAATGCCATCATCTCCTTACCAGAAAAATGGCGCATGGTGGTTGGTTCTTTTAGTTTTTCAGGTTAAGTTTTGCAAACACATCATGTTCCCTCCATTAGAAATGTAATTCCCACCCTGCCTCAGAACGCAGCCATTTTGTCTTTCAGCCTTCATTAGAAAAGCTGATAATTGAATTTTTCCCCAATAGACTTGTTAATTATCTGGACTCACAGTTATTCTAGAACTTTCTAGTTAAAGCAACAAACAGATAAGGGATGAAGCATTTATTTATGCTAAGATTAATCTCATCCTCTTACTAAATGCAGAGCCAAACCTGTCTAACATGGGTAAATCCACACATGTCATGTCATGATCACATAATACAAACATACCAAGTACTGTATGAAACCCTTGAATGTACATTTCCTGATATGATAAGGTTAGTAAATGCAAGACTATAATTTACAAACAGCCTCCTGTAAGAGCTACTTTAAGGATGTAGTATCATAAATATTTTTTAATTCCTAAATAGGTGTTTTGTAATAAAAATGTCAATCCCCAAAGAAGAAACTCATAAATGCTCTGTAAATAGTCGAAGAAACAATGAGGCTCAGTGAAGAACTTGCCCTCATGGGCCCACCCATGACGAATTAGCAGCTAAAGAACTCAAATGAGGGGCTTCACTCTAATTAATCATCAGCCAGGGGGGTTGGATGTTCATTTTAAAGTCATCAGCTTTGGAGAGTATTACACAACTAACTAGCTATTCTGAGAGCAAATGATGTGCTTTCGTTTCTTCTCACAACACCCAGGGGCACACAGTGGTAGTTCCTACAGACTTCCATCATTTCCTAAGTGGTATGCCTATCTGAATGCCTTTCCTAAGAAATATAGGCTTATATTTGGCTTATATAAAATATTTCTCATTATATCTCAAATAAAACATGTCTAAACTAAATCTTAATAATCTGCCCTTCAAATTTTTGTTTTTAGATTTTAAAATAGTATTTTATCAAATATTTAAGATTTTCATACAACAAATTTTGATCATATTTACCCCTCTCCCCAGACTTCTCCAAGATCCAGATTTTGTACTGAGTGAACAATAATTTATTTATCTATAGCTAAGTGCAAAATAATTACCTGGAGTGCACTGGCCCTGATATCAGTCCTCAGCACCTTATAAACTAAGCCTTGTGGTACTAGGAACTAGGAATCGAAGTCCAAGCTCATCTTTAGTATGTAGCATGTTCCAAGCCAGCCTAGGCTACATGACACTCTATCTAAAGATAAAGACTACAGCATTGTGACACAGAAAGAAAGATCAGAAAAGAGACAGAGTGAAAGCTAGAGTCCCCGTGCCATGATTGTTCAAGGTAAGGGGGTAGGGAGTGTTTGAGAATGTCAAGCAGGTCAGAAGTGCCTGAGTAGCTTGACATATGGTCAAGGGTAACCATGCAGGATTTTTAAGACAGCAATGGAATACAATGATCCAATTTATGATCTTAAAGGTTGTGATGGTTATTCCTGGTTGTCAACTTAACTACATCAAGCATGATACTACAGTCCAGAAATGGAGGGCACACCTGTGATCCAGGTCTTGAGGCTGGAAGACACAGGCTTTTGACCTGGATCTGACAAAGGATGACACACACTTTTGATACAGATCATGAAATGCTTTGACCCAGGCCAGGTAGTACACACCTTTAATCCCAGGTAGGAAAATTGACAACCAGGAATAGCCATAACAAACTGTAACATCATAAATCAGATCATTGTATTCCATTGCTGTGTTAAAAATCCTCCAGTGGCAGGCAGATCTCTTGAGTTCAAGGCCAGTCTAGGACAGAGCAAGTTCCAAATCCAGGTGTGGTAGTGCTGGTGGCCTAATAAGAACAATATCTCCTCCCTCTTCTCTCTCCTCCTCCTCCTCCTCCTCCTCTCCTCCTCTTCTCCTCCTCCTCCTCCTCCTCCTCCTCCTCTTCCTCCTCCTCCTCCTCTTCCTCCTCTCCTCCTCCTCTTCTCCTCCTCCTCTTGCTCCTCTCTTTCCTCCTCCTCCTCTTCCTCCTCCTCCTCCTTCTCCTCCTCTTTCTCCTTCTCTCTCCTCCTCTTTCTCCTTCTCCCTCTCTCCTCCTTCTCCTCTTCCTCCTCATCCTCTTCTTCTTCTCCCTCTCCCTCTTCCTCTCCTTCTCCTTCTCTTCCCTCTTTCTCCCTCTCCCTCCCCCTCCCTCTCCTCCCTCTCCTTCTCCTTTCCCTCTCCTTCTCTTTCTCTTCTTCACCTGCTTGCATTTCCTTGCCAGCACTCTGTTAGAGCCTCTTCTTCAGGGTTCCAGCTTATACAGAAGATCTGAAACACCTATCTTCATGGGACTGAGCATCTGCTCGATTCTTGGATTTCCCATTCATAGTTGCCCATTGTTGGGTTAGATGGACTACAGACTGTAAATCATTCTAATAATTTCCTTTAATATAGATTTAATATATATAACTTATAGAGACACTCTATAAGTTCTGTGACTCTAGAGAACCCTAGCTAATACAAAGGTTCATCTGCTGCCTTTTGAATAACACAGCAGGCAGGAGAAAGGACAGGCATTGACGAGGCTGTCACCCTTTCCTTCACATGAGCAGAGGAGTTACAGTGGAAAGGAAAGCCACAAGATCCACTCGGAACAGTTGTGAACCTTGTTGAACCTGAGCCCACTTGTTAATAAACTCAATTTACCAAGGAAGCTGGATAAAAAATGGAAAGATTTTCCCCTCACCAGCTGTGTAAACACTGATGGGGGTGTCAGAGTCACAACTATTTACTGTGGACCTACTAAGCTTGAGACACACCTATCAAACATGAGACTTAATATCAATAGCTAATAAGCCAGACTCTCACCTATTTTGTGCACTACATATTATATACCAGCATTAATATTATTAATAAGCACCGTGGCTAGAGCATGGAAGACGTCTCTGACTCTAGGTTGAACACTAAGGGGCTATATATTTAACTCCAGAGTAGATTTTATATTCTATCAATTAACATTCCATAGTGAACTCTTAAGTATAGTGTGCTGGCTTCTCTGCTCATGCTGTTTACTGTACCTAAGACATCCTGTATTTCTACATGGTGGTGACACTATTTGTAAACCCTTGCAAGGGAGGCTACTTAGAAACTGAGCATGTAACCATGAGAAGGACATTACCTGTGCCAAGATGACTCCTCAACCTAGAGAACCAGAATAGCTTTCATTCATTAATGATGGAGACAGCATAGGTTCAGAAAGGCCTCTACCTGTTACAGTACATACTTATGAAGAAACAAAAGTAAGCAACACATATGTCAACAATCAACACATAAAGCTGGTGAGCGCCCTTATCTTTGACTGAAGACAACCAGAATGTTGTGTTTGATTAAGCTGCAGTATGTTCAGCATTTAACAGTGTTAGAAACTAAGCTGAATTTTATATGCCTGTTCTGTTTTAGTTTTGCATCCAGATTGATAGAATGGGTAGAGCTTACCATGAGCACTGGACAGGGAGCTTCTCTGTGCACTGCCATGTAGACAGTCACTAACTAAAATACAGTGAGGCTGGCATTCTGAAGTTTAGTAGGAAAGAAGTATGGGGTTTAGGGCTCTGCCTGGCTAATTATGTTCTGGCATCAGTTTTTAGAATAATGCCACAGCTGGTCGGTCAATTCTTGGCTATCAATGCGTGAAAGTTTCAAGAGAGTAGAACAAAGGTGATTTGAAGATTTGGAATAAAACTGTCAAACTTATTTTTGAAGAGTACTATGATAGTTCCTTGATCTTTGAACACTACAAATTTGACAACATGTCATCTGATATCTCAGATCCTTCATACTTTCCTGCATTTTCTCATGTCACCTACTGCTCTGACTATTAATCATGGTGACCAGTGTGTACGTCCCTTGCCAGAGATCTCAAGCCAGGAAAAGAGGACTGAATTGTAGATTATGAAACCTGATACAACCAATATTTGTATTACAATGAATGTGGAATTACTTATAATATCAAAAATGTTAGGGAGTTTTACTGTCAACTCCAAGGGCAACAGGAAAAGTCTATATTGTTTTGGGTGTAGGTATTCCTTGGGCTTTCTTATTAACCATTCAACGGGAGATGTCCCACGCATACCACTGGGGGTTTTGTCAGCCTCAGGCTCTTAAGTAAAGTATTATCATTATAAGTAGTTTAATTCCATTTAAGTTATTTAAACAAGATATGTACATTGAGACCAGTCAATATTATAAGATGGGTGGGACAAATCTCACAAGGTCCTCCGTAGATGACAAGCTACAGACAATGAATGGCTGTTGAGAATATCAGTCCTCTCCAGGGACCAGTACCCTTATAGGGTATCCTATGCCAGACTTGTCAGCCCCAAACACATGCACATATAAACAACACTGAATGGATTCAGTGAGATTATAGTCATACATGTGTGTAAGAATAATATTTAAAGAAGAGGCTGTAAATTTGAGAATGAGTGAAACACAGGAAGAGTTGTGGGGAGAAAGGTTGAGGTAAATAGAATACTCAAGTATAAATTTTTCAAAAAATATAAAATAATTAGTAAGTATGTGTGGAAATTATCTGGGAACAGGCTGTGGTCAACAAGGACAGGACTTGAAATATAGTTTGAATATATAAATATAGCTTGAAAATTTTCTAGTAAAATCATTTAGTTTGCTTTTTGTTGTCCAGATATGTCGGCCATGGGAGGGCCCATGGGCCTGGAACACTGAGATTGCAGGCGTCTGGCCACGCCTCCAGAACCCAGGGCCCTGACCCACAGTCTCCATTTAACCTGTACCTTCAGTCACCTAAGACACAGATATGGGGCGTGACTAACAGTCTTATTTACATATTAATAAGGCTGGGGACATAGTTAACTAGGTTTTCTCCTCCCTAGCCCCTCATCTCTCCCACTCCCCAATATAAGGGAGCCCCTCTGGGCATTTGTGGGGCAGTGCACATCATCCAGATCCAACTATCCCACCATGATCAATAAAGCCATTAAGCAGACATCTTCGAACTTTGGACCTTTTCGTGTATGTGGGAACCGCTGCGGGGGAAAAAGCTCCAGTCCCAGGACTCTGCCGTGCGGACCCGGGGAACTCTGGCTCCGCCACTGGCCCACAAGACTCCGCCTCTCTCTTGTCAGCCAGCAGGTCACCCCGGGTGTGTGTGTGTGTGGTTTTTTTTTTAACCCACACAGATAAACATGACCAGAAGCAACGTGGGAGATGAAAGGGTTTATTCAGCTTATACTTGAAGGTAACAGTCTATTGCTGAGGAAAGTCAGGGCAGGAACTCAAAGTAGGTACTTGAAGGCAGGAAATGAAGAAGAGACCACAAAAGAATGATGCTCACTGGCTGGTTTCTTATGGCTTGCTCATTCTGCTTTCTTATAACTCTTAGGTAGTGGAACTGCCTAAGAGTGGCCTGAACCCTCTCACATCAATCAACAATTGAGACAATGCCTCACAGACATGGACACAGGCCAATCTGATCTGGGTAATTTTCAAACTGAGACTCCCTCGAATGACTCCAGGCTATGTATGTCAAGTCGACAACTGAGTTTACTAGGCACAGATTTCAACACAATATCTGATTTTCTGTCTGTGGGTACAGGAGTGACACTCATGGTCTTCACTGGAAATTTTGCTACCAATAAATGTAGGGAATTACTATTAAATTTTGTGTACACTGCAGGGTTTGGAATAAGATTAAGCAGCTTAATAAATAGAACATGATTACACATCACAGGAAGAACTTTGAATTTACTCTTTGTGATGGTTCATTTTTGTCAACTTGACCTAACCCAGAATCACCAGTAAGTGGAGTCTCACTGAGGAGCTGTCTGGGTTATGTTGGCTTGTGTGCATGCTCGTAAGGTACTTTTTAATTGGGTTAATGAAGACCAAAGATACATCTGGAATTATGTTGGCCATAGCATTTTGTAGGATCAGTCCTGGACTGAAGAAAGATGAGAGATCAGACTGAGTTCACACATGCATGCATTTATACACTGCCTTCTGCTCTGGACTGTGTATGTGATTCGACCAGGGTGGACTTCCTGCCACCCTGACCTCGGCACAGTGAGGGCATGCTACCTAGTATTGTAAGATACACAAACCCTTTCCCCTTACTATTTTTTCAAAGTATTTTAGCACAGCCACAGAACCAAAACTAAGACATCGTTACACCATCTTGCAGAAGATGCTAAGGTAGAGAAAGATAATACAATCCACCCAGATGATGGAGAAACCAGAAGTCAAGCAAGAGTGATTTGAATTCAAAATTCTCCCTTTTCTCTGTGCTGGCTGTGATCTTGCTTATCTACCAGATGACTTGGGAGTAAATACTTGCTTCAAATCCTCCTTTCCCAAACACTAAAGACTTAGAGTACCCTGAGCTCTGAGGGCATCTTCATTCTGACTTTGCCATTCACTACTGGCTATGAGACACTCACCAAAGTATTAAATGTTCTCATCCTAATGGTGGATAATAGAGATGGTAACAAAAAATCCTGTGCTGAAAAGACTAACCTCTATAAAACTTTGTAATGATTAACACGGGTGGCTATTAAACAAACAATATCCCTTCACCTACCAAACATCACCTCATTTGCTGCCCAGCCCACTGATTTCAGTAATCCTTAGGAATCCTTGGAGGGAAAGGTAAAGCTAAAATGGGAAGGTCTTTTTCTGTCATGCCTCTTGACTTGGAATGCTCCAAAGCCAGAGTTCCTTGCCAGAACTCTCTGTGTGTTGGGCCTGCCAATCACAGATCATCCTACATTACACCCCTAAATCCTCCTTCCCTTCCACACCCCAGAATACCCACCACCACTGGGATGTCCTCCTGGGGCCACAAGTTTTACAGACACAGATCCCTTGAGGGCCTTGGTTCCTCCATCCAGTTTCTGATCTTGCCACTTCCTTTCCACAAACCATATTTGTGTTTGTGAGTGTCCGGGGTTGACCACATGCCTCCAACTCTAATGAGTGATGACAGCTGAGGCTGGAATATTTTAGCAATAAAACCTTGGATCTAAAATCCAACTCCCTTCCAGTTTCTCCTGAATTCAATATCACCAGGCATCTTGACTGGCTTGCAAAGCCAATTTCTGTGGATTTTAAGGAAACACGCATACACCTAGATCCTGAAGGCTGTGATGAATGCTAATGTGGACATAGTGAGCAGGTCTCAGATTAATTTGGATTAAGTTGTAAGTGGCTGATGCACTTCATTCTGTTCCTCTTCCTTGGGAATTTAAATCATGCACATAATGTAACAAGGTAATTCATACACACTAAAAATAGAAGGGATATTACTTTTCTCCACAAGGTCCAGAGAAGGAGAGAGATTAGAAAGGAAAGATCAGTCTAAGGGAGGATGGTGCTCAATTAAAGATGAGTGGCACTGTCCTTGGAATATGTCATTAGCTATAATCTCAAAATCCTTAACTGGTGTTTGAGTGGGGCCTTGAAACATTCCGATTACATGGAACATTATATTCAATAAGAATTTTGACATGCCATATTAATATAAAAATCTTTCACAGTAAAAACGGCCTTTACTCGGTGTGTTAGGAGTAAAAGGCCACATTCATAGATGTTCAGGTAGCTTTAAGGACAAGGAAATTTTCCTATGCAGAAGCTGCATTTTGGTGGGGAGACTCTTGCCATTTACCACTGAAATCTCATCAACTATACTCAATATAAATTAGAGGCCGTTTCAAGCATTAGTAAATTTCAATAAACATGTGATTCAGTAACAAAACTATATTCATTTTCTACTGAGGATCTGACTCAAAACTGAGCAAAGCAGTAAGGACACACCTGCATCAGCAGCTATGACAACCAGCACAAAATGATCTCTTGCTTCCCGGTCCAGACTCTGGGTCACCCGAAGCTCCCCACTGGCTGTGAGGGCAAAGGCATTGTCTTCATTTCCACCAAGCAAAACATACGAGAGCTGACTATTCGGTCCTTGATCATCATCTCTTGCCACCACCTACAAGAGAGAGTAATCATGCGACTACAGTGAGTCACCTAACATGTAAAGCATGTAGGCCAACTGAGAGATAACAGAGGATAAGGATGTAGAGAGTGTTGCACAGATGTAGAGGCCTGGAGATAGCTCACTGGATAAGAGCACTGGCTGCTCTTGCAGAGGGCCCAGGTTCAGTCCCCAGCACCCTACATGGTACTCAAAACCATTTGTAACTCCCATACTAGGGGATCAGATGCAATTTCCTGGCTTCCTTGAGCACTGGGCACACATGGTGCACACATGTAACATGTACATACACACATGAGGGCTAAACACTCATACATATAAAAAAAGTCTAAGGATGTTGTACTTAAACTAGTAAATAATAGTATGTACTATGCAAATATATTTGCAGAAATCTATACATAAACCAATGGGTACGACTTGTGGAAGGCCTCCCAAAAATGTATACCACGGTTTTTTTTTTTTCTTTTTTTGTAAAAAGGGAAGGTAGAACATTATTTTAAATGAACTCTTTCCAAAATTGACATTGCCTTATATGTGGATATTATTCTCATAGTAAAACCCAATTTAAAAATACTCAAATGTGCAAATGAGTATATGCAAATGACATAAGTCTCAGGCTGGATGATCGTAAGCCTTGATCTTCAAGGCTTTCTGTATCTGCATCTATCCTCCTGCCCCTCACCCCCGGACAGTGAGAGGACAGAGGAGATCCTAAACACCATTCAAGAAGAAAACTTTTTGGTCTGAGGTCTTGATGGTACTATATACCCTGCTGTGCTTAAGTATACTGACCTGAAGAATGGTTCTGGGCAGGGTCCCTAAATTTTCAGGAACATTCACAGAATATGGAGACAGCTCAAATACAGGGACAAAATCATTCATATCAAGTAAAGTGATGGCAACTGTGCAGGAATCCGTTCTGGGGCTACTGCCCCTATCTGTGGCCTGAACAGTTAAAGTGTAAGCAGGAGTCATCTCTCTGTCCAAAGACTTAGCCACTGTGATGGCCCCCGTCACTGAGTCGATCCTGAACTCCTGATGTGTGTTTCCACCCACGATGCCATAGCGGACCTGCCCGTTGGTGCCTTCATCGTTGTCTGCTGCAGACACTTGGATTATATCTGTGCCAGTGAGTGTGTTCTCCTTAATCTGCACTCGGTACATAGCCTGGGAAAAAACCGGGTTGTTATCATTGATGTCGAGGACCATAACCATAACTTCAGTGAGGATGACAGAGGTGGTTGTCCTTTGTCTGTGGCCACCACTGTCAGGCTGTAATTGGAAACTTCCTCTCTGTCCAGCTCTCCAGTGAGATGCACCTCACCATCAATGGTCCCAATGCTGAACTTGTTTCCCAAAGGGTTCAGGAGCGTATACTCAATATAGCTGTTGGGGCCACTGTCTGGATCTGTCGCTTGAGCCTTGAAGACAACAGTATCAATGGGTGTATTTTCTGGAATGTACGTCAACTTGGGGGAAAGAAACATGGGTGGGTTATCATTGACATCTAACAAGATGATGGAGACTTGGGCTGTGCTCGTGAACCTGGAGGCAGGAGGCTGGGGCAAGTCATGGACCTGAATGACTAGGTTGTAGAAGGACTGGCTTTCCCGATCCAAAGCTTTGAGGGCTTTGAGGACTCCATGCTTATCCACTGCAAACTGCCCAAGACTGTCACCTGAAGCGATGTTGTAGGACAGCTGAGAGTTGACACCTAGAAGTGAAAGAGGAAAAGTTAAGTTTATTGAACAGGTGAGATGGTAATGTAAGGCACAAGAAAGTTCTGCTGCAAAGTAGAGCATTTCTGACACGTTACCCACTATCATGATTTTCTGAGTGATAGTACAGGAAGTGATTGTAGATGATTTACTTATAGGCATATACATTTAGAAATAGTGCACACATGACTCTTTGCCTCCTTTGAGCTTTTGATCTGAAAGGCATTTACAGTCTGGCGTACAAATGATCCATACGGGGTGTGTTATTTACTGCAACGTTGAAATGTTAAATTACCAAAGTGAAGAGGAGGAAAGTGTTCCAGAAAGCAGATATTTTTCTAAATTTTTCTTTGTTTCTATCACATAACTCCCTGGGGCCCAACACTACAAATGCCACTCTCTATATTATTAGCTAAACATTTATAACTTCAGTAATTTATTGAGGCCGACACCAGTTTTCAGAGAAGGGTAATAAAATGTTCTGATGTAGGACATTAGTCATGGATGCTTAAAGTCTCCTTTTACATTTCTTGTCAGAACTAATAAATACTTTTAATTCCTATTATGCATCTGGCCAAGCAATGTACTTTAAGGAAATAGCTCCTCTCAAACTTTATGCACATTCAAACATTTGAAAAAGTAGTGCTTAAAGGAACAGTTAACAATAAAGCTGTACATGAAAGGGCGCAAGATGAAGGGTTATGCTGTCAGTTGTCCATGTTTAGATAATATCTTTTTTGTCCCTAAAAAAGTATATCATCTTTTAATTAAAACAAATTATCAACTTATTTTTAAAAGTTGCAAAGATGACTATAGTGAAGATGGCAAGGAAATATATTTACCATTATGTTTTAAACCCTCATTGACAGGAAGTTTTAGATAAGCAACAAAACCAGTGAGAGGGCAGATTTCCTGCCTCAGAACACATTTTCTCAACTAGCTCTCAATGTCAGGCCTGCTCACCCATCTCATCTTAAGTAACTATTGAGCTTTCTGAGTCCTACCTACCAGAAACAATTTCTGCTCTTCACTAAGAATCTCCTAGAACAGTTTGCTAACATTTTCTTATGAAAGATATTCCTCTGGGGTCTGAAAACACTTGAGTACATGTTTGCTTTTACTAGTTTTGATTCTCTAGTTCCCTTTGAGGCAAATTATCCAAGTAATAGAATTTCCTTCTCTAGTGTTGTCTGTCCCTTGACCTAAGTGCCTCTCTCTCTCTCTCTCTCTCTCTCTCTCTCTCTCTCTCTCTCTCTCTCTCACACACACACACACACACACACACACACACATCCTTTCCCCACATGCTGATACTACAAAATCACACTCAGAAGGTAAAATCACGCACTAATGTACTGATCTAAAATTTCTTGTGCAAACTTTGATGCACAAATCTTTAGAGTCATAGACTGTGTCTTTTGGTCATTCATTGGAATACTTTACTGAAGACTACTCTAGGATGAATGAAGCCAAGTTTATAAGCTTAGGGGCTTGAACATCAGGGAAAATATGAACAACTGAAGCTCAGAGAGCATATACCAGTCCACCTGCAGGAAGGAAAGTGTCAATGCTCCAGACTGGACAATGTCAGCTGAGTGCTTTACCATCTCTTACACTGGCCCAGGTTTGCAAAACCTTCCACCTACTTAGTTATAAAAATTTAAATTTAGTTGAATATATCAGGAGTGCTTTTTACATAAAGTATATTTTAATAAATACATTTGCTGAGTCTTCTAAAGCCAGAAGCAAATGTTGGATTCTTGTTCTTATTGAGATCCACAGCCACCACCAACACATAGGAGCCAAAGTGATACCAAAGACTGTCCATGGAAAAACTTGGTTCTGTGTGGACATACAAAATGGTTCCCAGCCAAGATCAATGGAAATTAGAAACAGTAATAACATTCTACATGACTTCAGGGGAGACATATGGGATCCACACAAATCAGCTGAACTGGGAGCCATTCCAGCCTGCTGTCATAGATCTAAGCATCCTTGGCCCTCGTGGTAAATGTTAAATTGTGGAGGAGAAAGAGACAAGGTCACAAAGCTCACGGCCTTTTATGAAGAGAAAGGGGCCAGGGAACTAAAATGTAAACCTTCACCTATCACTATGAATAAAACTATTTATACTTAATTTATAATCACAAATAAATTAGGCAATACCACTTAAAACAAACCAGAGATAAGTAAGGAAATCTGCCCTCCTATTGGTTTTGTTGCTTATCTAAAAACTTCCTGTCAATGAGGCTTTGAAACATAATGGTAAATATATTTTCCTTGCCATCTTCACTATAGTCATCTTTGCAACTTTTAAAAACAAGTTGATAATTTGTTTTAATTAAAAGACTACATACTTTTTCTGGGACAAAATGACCAAAACAAAAACATATATGTTATTTCATGGAATGTTTTAATGCAAGAAATAGGCCTTATCTCAGAACTAGAATGAACAGTGTTGAGCTAAGTTGCACTTTAAAGGGGGTGTTTCCCTCCAAAGAGTCTAATTAATAAAGCAACCGGGGTCTTGAAATCTATACCTAGAAAATGCACCCCAGAAGGACTCAGAACCCCTCTCTACACTGTCCCCATGTGGAAAATTACAAAGATCTAACCATTTCCTCTCCTGTTCCTCATAGCAAATGTCAGAGCAGAAAAACAGGAAACACATACTTTTTCTTAATTTTGAGTAAAATGTTAAAATTTTTACTTGGTGGGCTTTTACAGTCCAGTGGAAAACTACACTGAATACAGGTTGTTTTTTCAACCATTCGAGTTCAACTTGTTGGAAGTCACGTGGTTCCATGACTTTTCTTGGGAGCTTGATTGCAAGGAGAGTTGTACAGGTGCACAAAGGTGTGTGTTCAGTGGAGGAGGGGTCTATGCATAGATGTGAATGAGTGTGTGTGCATGTTTGATTGTGATTATATTATATTGGCATTTGGTATATACTTTATTCCCAAGAACTATAGAGTATTATATAAATGCATAAAATAAAAGGAATGAAACACATTTTGAAACTATAAACTTGGCTGCATTATGAATGTGTGCATTTAGTCCAACTTATAAATGTTGCCTTAGGAATGTAAAGGCTAATATTTGCTTGCCTGTGACTTGGCAAAGATACACGGTGCCAACCATTACCACTCATCTTCACAGAGCACTTTCAACAAGGTCATGAGAGAACTGGACTATGAGATTGGTTCTTCATTCAATCTGTACCATGCACCAAGCATCAATGAGCACATTCATTCAGAAAAAGTGACAGTTGTGTCACTATCTGAATATCTTTTTATGACCATCAGGTCTCAAGCATCCATGGGTTCCAGGATGGTAAGAGAACAGAAATCCAACATATTGCCACAATAATCCAAAGCTATAAATCTTGTTCTGTGCAATACTTTCTAGCAACATGCATAGACACATTTATATCAATAAAGCTATGACTTATGCCTTAGCAATAATATAAGATGTGCCTTATTGTTGAGATTATATAACCTAAAGTTTAAATCCTGAGTGTGTGCATAGACAACTCAAAATGTTAAAGTTGTTCTCCTAGAATATTTGTTTGTGTAGAAGATGACAGTATGACCTATCAGGAACTTTCTGAGCAGAGACTAAGAAAAATCTTTTAAATTTCAGTGTCTTGCTAGCACTCATTGCTCATAGACACACGGGAAGTGTTTGCTGCAATTGTGTTGGTGTTCTTACAAACAAGGTCACTCTTATCATTATCCTCCAAATCCAGAAGGAATAGGAACTATGTCCTCTATTTTAAGCCAAGGTGCAGGAAATGACACTGATAAAAGTATTCAGGCTAAACAATGGCTAAATGTAGCTTGAAACTTTTACAGTTTTAACCAGCACAATTAAAGGGGGAAACACCCTTTTGAAAAAAAACATTTGGTGCTTATAGTTACTGTATCTCTGTGACTGCTTGTGCATGGATCATTCCAACAAGTTTTGAAACATTAACTGCATTCCTTTTAATCGTTTTACATTTACTATTCTGAGGGTAAGTGAAACTTACTCCCAGGGATACAGTGGGCTTCAACAGATCATGACCCATGTACATGCCAGGCAGAAATATGTTTAGCATAGAAAGTTGGCCCCAGAATTGCAGCATAAGCTCCCATGTTCGGTCCCCTAGAACTAACATAAAAATTAGGGGCATAGTGACAGACATTTGCAATTCCCATACTGGGGACCCAGAGACAGGTAGAATCTGGAAACCCACAGCCAGACTGACAAGCATACCTGACAAATTTCAGGCCAGGGAGAGACTTTGTTTCATAAAACAAGGTGGGCAAGCCTCCACAATGACAGCAGAATCTAAGCTGTGTCCTCCATACATGCAATAACATGGAGCAATGCACCTCGCACAAACACATGAGCGCACACACACACATGCATGCACAGAAATTAAAATAAAATAAATCTTTTTTAAAATTCTTAACTTTATTATATACTGTCAGCTAAACAAATCCCAGACTTTCCAGGCAATTCTTGCCAAAATATTATCCCAATAATAATATTTTGCTAATATATTATTATGAAAATATTATTGTCATCTGATAATGTATAATTTAGTTACTTACTAGAAAGCATTTTTCTTTAAGGCTTTTTTTCTCTTTTGTCTTCAAAATTTTATTTTTTCAAAGTTTAAGTAACCTATGAGCAGGTAAGATGGCTGAACAGGTTACTGTGCTTACAGTCAAGTTCTGGCTTTTCCCAGAACGCAAATTGTAGAAGAGAAACTTAACTTTTACAAGTTGTCTTCTGATCTCCACACATCATGGCATATGCATCCACACACCATGAATCCCACCAAATAAATGAATAAATATAATAAAAGTTATATTTCAAAGTTTGAGTAATACATTTATACATACACATATATATATATATTATATATATTTTTATCTAACACAAACTCAAAATGAATCTTTATTCTGACCACTAAATTATTTAACTAAAATGCTGCTAAAATATTTAGAGCAAAATTAAAGTTAAAATTTGTAAAGTATGTAAACATATTGTGCATATAATTAAAAATTATATGACAAATTGCTTGATTTTTTAAAAATCCTCTACAGTTAAGTCAAAACTCAAATTTCTACCTTGATAGAATACCATTTATAAACAAATATAAATAATGTAGTTAATCATATAATATTATTATGAATGCATATAAAATATGCACTGGACTTTAGTGAGTATGTAAGTACATCACAGAACTGACATACCGTCATCTGCATCAGTGACATTAAACACAAGGACGGTGGATCCGAGAGGCAGATTTTCCATTAAGGATGTGCTATAGGAGCTCATGCTGAAGACAGGTGGATTGTCATTGACATCAAGGATGTTGAAGTAAGCTCGGATGGTGGTAAACTGTCCCCCGCCATCCTCAGCACGGACCGTGAGTATGTAATACTGCTGCGTTTCGTAATCTAGGGCTCGGGTCAAGTTGAAGACACCAGTAACTGGATTCAGGAAGAACACACCATCCCCATCGTCTTCCTCCACCACATAGCTGATCTCTCCATTCACACCAGAGTCATCATCTGTTGCTAAAATAGCTGCCACCAGGGAACCTGCAGGAATGACAACCCAGTAGGAATGACAATCCAAGTCTAAATTAGTGGAACAAAGGGTTATGAAGGTTTCTAAATGTATAGATTGAGACCAAGAATGTGTTTTCACAGTCAAGTATTTTAACTAGAAAGTCACTGTAAAACAGAGAGCACAGTATTCTGCTGATTTCTCGACTGACACACCCACACTCAGGGACCATGTCAAACACCCCATGAAGCCCAGGCTGCACTGCAAGGGTTAACGGAGAGGTAATCTTACTTCTGACATTGTTTCAGCCAATGCTACCAAGTGATAAATTTATCAATAAATCAATATATAATCATTGGAGCCAATAGCTAGTGTAGGGAACTGAGATTCCAAGCAATATTGTAGATGTGCATCCTAGAGCTGGCAGTTATTGGTGCCAGTGGTCATTTGTCATTTCTGTAATTAGTACAAGGAGTAGAGGTGCTGATAAATTCATTAAGGACTGAGCAACTCATCTCAGGAAGTGAAGGGGAAACTGTCATGTGGAGGGGTTGGTTATTTGGAAGTCACTTCTATCCAATTTTCTTTGTAGCTCAGGCTAGCCTAGAGCTTACTCTGTGGACCAGGCTGGCCTCCAACTCAGAGATAGCTCTGCCTCTGCCCGTACCCCTCCCCTGCCTCTGCCTTCTAAATCCTGAGATTAATGACATGTACCACCATGCCTTGCTGCACAGTTGAGTTCTGCAGACACCAATACAATGTGGCTAAGGCTGGCCTCTAATTCCCAGCCCTCTTCCTGTCTTACCTCCTGCATGCTATTATCACAGGTGTAAACCACCACACATAGCATCACATTTATTGTCTAACTCAATAGTTTGCCAATTCTAATGATTATTATTTCCATTTTACAGAAGGAAAAGCAGGTGCCTTCAGGAAAGATCTGTGCTGCCTGGTCACACAGCTGGTGAAGGCTACAACTAAAGCTTTTCACACACTTTTCTTGGTTTCACACATTTTTGAAGTAGTAAAAGAGTATGGAGCTGGCTGCTATGAAGGTTGATGACTCGGGCACAGACATGTTTGGAAACAGAAATGAATGCAGTTATTAACCACGTACTTACTTCTCCTCATCTGCTCTCACACATTTAGTAGTTTTCTTTGGAATCCCGTAAAAGATGTCATGCAGAAGATCACAAAATGCAGTGTACATGTTTTTATAACTGGAGATAAACATGTGGTAAATGCTACTCGCCACTTCTCGCCACATAAAATAACCAGAAGAATCCATCATTACTATTAAAGGTAATTTCTGCAATCTCAGGATATGTCACCTACCAGGGGTTGTGTCTTCTGGGATGTCGAAAGAGTACACAGGTCTGGAGAACCTGGGGGTGTGGTCATTCACGTCGCTGATAGTGATGTTTATCCTCATGTCTGAGGACTGGAGGCCATCGTCCGCACGAACCAGCAATGAGTACTTGGACCTGTGCTCCCTGTCCAGCCTCTTGGTAGCTATCAGGTCTCCAGATTCAGGGTCAATTCGGAAGCTGTCATCAGCTCCACTAATAAGAGCATACGTGACCAGAGCATTTGCACCCTGAAGGAAAAGACCAGGTAGGTGAACTGCTGGAGTCAAGAACATTGCTTCTTGTTGTTTTCAGTGAGTGTGAATTTGACAAAGGGAGGCTGTGGAGCTTTAACTGAATGTTACAGTGTAAAATTTCAAGAGGTCAGAGTGTATAAACTCCACAAAGGATGGAAGGAGTTATGCCCTGGAAATTAAACATCATGGGTAAAATAGACAGAAAATGCATCTGTGCTTATGCACTAGATGGCCATGCATCTGCAGCAGGCCCACACCATCTGAAGCAGGCCCACACCATCTGCAGCAAGCTACAGGGTCTCTTTCTAAACACTCATGACCTTTTATAGAAATAGAGAATAGCAGAGGGGACTGGAGAGATGGCTCTGCAGTTAAGAGCATGTGTTGCTCTTGCAAAGGACCCAGGTTCCATCCCCAGCACCCATATGGAGATTCACAAATGCCTGTTAACTCCAGTTCCGGGTGGTCTGAGTCCCTCTTCTGGCTTCCACAAGCTCCTGTAAACATGTGGTACACATAAACTATGTTCACACACATATGCATAAATCAAAATAAGTAAATAAACAGAAAAGACGACTATTTTTAAAACCACGTAGAAATGCTAAGGATCTAAATGAGAGAGAATAACGTCAAAAAAGAAGAAAGCTGGAGGCATCCCTCCTTCTGATTTTCAACTACACTTCAAAGCTATAGTAATAAAACTGTATTCCTACATATATCCAGAACAGAGCGGAGTAGAAAGCTCAGAACTAAATCCATGGGAATAGTCAACTTGTCCCTATACAACTGTAAAGAATAAGTACTTCATCCAAAGTGTTGGGAAAACTGATTATTCACATGTAAAAGAAAGGAGCAGCCATCACACATGCTGTTCTAAAGTAGTTGAACTCCTAAACATGAGACCCGAAGTTCTAAGTCTCCGTAGGGACTCAAATGTCTCTCTTCCTGATGATGTTGGTCTTGCTGATCAATTCATGGTTATGACACAAAACAATGCAGGTGACAAGACTACCATAAAGTGGTAACTGTGGTGCCACAAACTGAAGGACTTCTAAGCTGTGAAGGGACTGGCAGTTGCGAGGGCAAACTATATACATGATAGGTTAAGTCCCAAGATACCCAGAGAGTGAAAAATATTTACTAATGAAAAATAAGGACCCATGTAGCCATCTCTCCAAAGAGTCTAGAAAAGGCAGCAGGTGTGAAAGGGAAGAGGTGAAGTGTCACCAGCTACCCTGGAGGTTCAAGCCACACTACTACATGAATGTGCCACCTCAGACCTAACAGAGCAGTTACATTCCATAAGAAGCAAAAACATCAAGAACTTCAGGGCAACTCAGAACCCTGCCCCCTATGGAGAGGAATAGTAGAAACAATAGGGAGAATCTCAAAAGACAAACAAATGAAACACCTGAAAATTCATTCATTAATTCTACTCCCAGTGTACACAAAGGAACTGAAATCAGCATTTCAAAAAGATATTTACAGTTTCCTGTTCAACCTGGCACTCTTTGCCACAGTCAAGGTTAGGAGATGACCTGCCAAACAAGGCTGTTTCAAAGACAAAATTGGTTAATGCCCATTTTAACAATTAGAGTGGTCTTTGAGGAATAGAGGATGTAGGAAAATGCTAGTTGATCAGCTTTCTTCATTGTTTAAGGGAAGAACTTGGTAATGTGTTGGTCCACAAGTAACTTCAATCTAGACAGAAGAGTTATCACCATCTATGGCATCAAATGTCTTATCGAAATCACTGCCCTTGACTACAAGATATAAGGATTCCTGGAGTGCCTGAACTGACAAATCTGTTTTGATTTAAACGCAGCTCCTGGGAACAAATTTGCCTTTTCTCATTGTGACTATCCAGAAATTGATTCATTAAAGTATTCAAAGAACTCTCACCAACATTATCAGGCAAAGAAATAAAGCGGTGCATGGGAATAAAAAGCTGACTGACTGGGTTACAGATCTGAAGCACCTGTACGTCTTTTCCATGAGATGTTTTGATGATTTTTATTGTGTGTGTTTCTGTTTTCCTGCATGTGTGGAGACCAGCCTCATCAGCCTGAGGCAAGAACACCCGCATTCTAAATTTATGTTCAGCAGCCTCCATGATCTTTTTATACCGTATTCCCAAAGCCAGTCTTATTATTTAATAAAGAGGGTGCCTCAAAACCTCCCATAACTTAATACAAAATGACCCGAGTTTGATACATTCATTCTGTGTATCCACCTGTATCTAATGGATTCACTGTAATCTTATGGTTGGACAAAAGCATCCAAAGAACATTTTTTACTGCTGATCTGCCCACATTCTGGAATATTCTATTTCACAAAGAACTCTACTACTTTCATGACTCCTTAGCCATGGGCTACCATCTATTCTGGACTATCAAAATGATAAAGAAAGTCAAGAGAATTTGAAGAAACGGAAACATTTTGAAACCATTATACAAATGATTCTGTACTTAGAAAAAAGCCCCATCTACAAAATGACTCATGATAATAAACAATATCCTTCAGTGGTAGTCATTCTCCTGAAAGCAAGTGAAGATCACTCGAGCCCACACAACGATCTGTTCCCCTTCAAAATCAGCTGCTGCTCTTTACTCGTGAACAACTGAAAAGTATGGTCAAGAGGCCTAGCTAAAATGGGGGGTTTGCAAAGTCTGTTTAACACCCCAATCCTGTCAAATGAGGACAGGCCATTAAAGCCTTATCCCTGAGCTGCCAGAGGCAGAGCCCCATGGGGTGTTCCAGAGTAAATAACAATAGCATGCAACTGAGTTTTCCAACCTGAGGTGCTATTTTCAACAGACTGGATCTTTGAATGTTCTGGGCTGACCTTAGCATGCACTCTGCAGAATGGGACCTTCTGACACCGAGCGCTTTTCTCAGTACCCTGCAGTTTCCCTAACACATGAATATTTCCCAGTTACATTAATTAAAGAAAAGCATATAGACTATAAAACAATTAGTTGATAGAATTTCCCAGCAATATCTGCATACTCAGCACTTTGAAGTCGCTCATTTCTCCACAGTCAGTGACACAGCAACGTTCTGTGTCACTGCAGAGTAAAAGGGACACCTGGCATCTCAACCCTGTTCTGACAAAGCAGAGGAAGAAAGCAAACCACAGCAAGGACCTCAGAGGACAGGAAACATTCAAATGAGCTGTTTCCACTCCAACTAAGAGGTGTGGATCTGAGCAAGCCAAGCCAGGAGACCAAAGGGTTATCAAAAAATAATTAACATGAATCCATCACAAACAACTCAGGGGAAAAAGACAAATCTGTGAATCCTGTAGGGAGTTTGTGTGCCCATTCTGCTTAATGAAGGGTCAAACAAATGCCAGTTCCCCACGCCAAGAGCTGAAATTCCCTTTACCACGGGAACCTCCCATTATTATGGAAAAGGTTTGTGGAAAGAGGATAGGATCCCAGTGGGCTTTATCACCTAACAAAATAAAGAACAGTCCTAAAGCAGGCTTCAGACTTCTGGTGCGTTCACTAATTTAAACTCTCTGACACACTCTGCTTTTCTAACACACACACAGAGAGAGAGAGAGAGAGAGAGAGAGAGAGAGAGAGAGAGAGAGAGAGAGAGAGAGAGAGTCCTTGAATCTGTAGGCCCCCCAGTCTTCTCCCTGAGCTTTTCCCTCCCTTGTCTTGACCTGCTGACAAGAGTCTCCCCTTTCTATTTCTGCTTTATCCCTTTCACCTCCACCCTGCCTGATTCTAAACAGGATGCTTACACACATCATAAGTCTTTGTAAAGTGGGATATCTACATGATCATGCCTACATGCCTTACTTAAGTATTAAATCTAGAAACCAACTCTCAACAAAAATAAAACAAAAACAAGGTGCATGAAAACTAATTTGGGTGTAAATACCTAGAAAGATAAGGAACCCCCTACTCTTCCTCAAATGTCATTGTGACTACGAGAGTATCTCAGAGACTAGCATGAAGGCAGTTGGGCATGAGCCTTGTACATGGTGCATTCTCAGGCACTGTAAAGCCACAAAGAGAAGCAGACCATGCACACAGCACTCATGTCAGCAGTATGTGCTCTTGAAAGGGAATCATCTCTAGGTAATAATTAACAATGGATTTAACAGTCCCAGGAGCACAGTTCTTAGGAGAGTTGTATGCTGATTAAAACAATCAAATTTCCATATACAATTTATTTGCAATCCACTATAATTTGGGTTGAGAAATCCCATATTAATCATAATATTCCACAGAGTCAACATCCATACCAATAAAATATTTATTAAAATGAACATAGCTATTGCTCCGTTCCTCTAAAGTGATTAGAACAAAACACTTCAAACACAAGTTTCATTTCTGTCTTTCTAAAATGCAATTACGGCCATTCAGTGCTGATTATTCTACATCAATTGTATGATATTCATGTTGCTGTTATATTGAAATTGGAGTTCATAAGATTTCATAAATGGATACAGCTAAATATGTTGTATCAGCTTTAATAAAGTGAGATGTTTGCTAAACTTCATTAGATGTTCCATATGATGCCCAGGACAGGTGTTCACTCTCACAGCTGATAGCAATTACTGACCTGGGACTCAGTATTAACATTTCTCTATACGAAAAGAGATAGTAGGTACTAACAAAAAACACCAAATGTTTTCTAGAAGAAAACTATAATTATCTAAAAATTTACGTTCTATTCAATTCCCTTTTACTAATTTTTGCAAAATTAACTGACTAGGTAGGCTACTAAATTTCTAAATTAGCTGTTAGGACTGATCTGTTTATTTATTTATTTACTTATTTATTATTCCTTTACCTTTTTAATTTTGTATTTTTGAAACAGGGTCTCACTATCTAGTCCTGATGCGTGGCATTCACTGAGTATAGCTGACTGACTTCCAACTCACAGAGATCCACCTGCCTCTGCCCCTAGATTAAAGATGTGCATCACCCATGCAGCTTTGCTCTGCCTACTGTTTTAGTGTTAAATAAGTGAATCTATGAACCATTTAATCATAGTTTAAAAAATCGGATATTCAGACATTCCTGGAGTTGAGGGAAGAAAGCCAGTTTTGTGTGGGGTTTGGCTAAGGGAAGATGGGAAGGTGTCCTGGTGTTTGAGAAGGGTTCCCCCCCCCAATGGCAGAGCATTAATTAGACCTTTCACTAAGGAAAAAACAAGCAAGGAGAGTTTATGTGGGGAAATGTAAATTAATTATATAACCTTCCATGCGATTTGTAAAATGGCTATTGTTAAGTCTTCACTTACAATAAAATATAGAGGATGATAATCTATATTGTGTCCAAATTTCACATTTGCCAATAGGTATGAAATTTGTTCATTACAATAAATTGAAAACCTCACTAGTTTCCTGCATGACAACCTAAAATAAATATTACAAAATGTTAAATTGATAAAGACATAAATAAATATAAAAGTATATAATTATTTTTAAAAAACGATTTTTGACTACTCAGGATGGTAAATTTCCACGAAAGCTGCCTGTTTACGATAGCTTATAGCCATCTGTTTCAGTGTTTTTCCACAGAAACCCAAGACTTTGTGTTAGCATGTATGTATGTCAGGCCTATTGCTGATTTTAGGCCTATGGCTGATTTTAGGCCTATGGCTGATTGTAAGCCTTCAGTGTATAAGCAGGGCTGCCCTTAACATCTCCTCTCTTCTCTAAGTATAGAAGGGCTGTGGCGATTCTTATCTTGCGAAGGCAGGGATAGAAGCCAGACCTCCAATAATTGAAGGGGACCTTGTAGTGGCTCCAGTCCTCCTGTCGTTGTCCAGTGAGGCATGAGGGCCATATCCATCCCAATGTCTTTTTCCTGGAGAGGGGATACTTTTGACATTAACCCCTATGCAGTCAGGCTTGTCCCTCAGGGAGCCCAGAGAGATATTTTTAACTTTTATTTACATTCCCTTGTAGTGCTTAGCCTCGCAGCCTAAGCAAGAATTCAGATTGCCAATCAGAGGAGGTTCTGGGTGGCCCCTCTCTGCTTGATCTAGGAGTGGAAGTCCCCTCTTTTAGGTTGGGTGGAGATGGGTTTTAGGAACACTCTGGATAGAGTAACAACCTCATCTTGAGTCTCATGGTCCTCCATAGCTAACTTATGATAATGTATCTGAATAGGTTTTGCTACCAAATTATCTATCTGTTGTTTCACAAAGTTAGTCAGCCTATATAAGGCCCAGGGACCAAAAGAAATAAGCAAAAATAACCCAATTAATGGTCCCAAGATGGGAGGAAGTAGGATTGACAACCATGGAGAGGTTGAAAACCAATTCTTGTACCAGCTCTCATCTTTCTCTTTCTCTCTCTGTCTTTTCTCAGGGCCTTCTCTGACCTTTTTCATGCTCTCTTTAACCATCCCTGTCTTGTCTATGTAAAAGCAACATTCATCTTTAAGAGCTGTACACAATCAAGAGATGTACACAGTCTTTTCTATTGTAAAAGCAGTCTGGCAGTACCTCAGAAAATTGAACATAGTGTTACCTGAGGACCCAGCTATACCACTCCTGGGCATATACCCAGAAGATATTTCAACATACAACAGGGACACATGCTCCACTATGTTCATAGCAGCCTTATTTATAATAGCCAGAAGTTGGAAAGAACCCAGATGTCCTTCAACAGAAGAATGGATACAGAAAATGTGGTACATTTACACAATGGAGTACTACTCAGCTATTAAAAACAATGACTTCATGAAATTCTTAGACAAATGGATGGAGCTGGAAAATATCATTCTGAGTGAGATGACCCAATCACAAAAGAACACACATAGTATATCCCATTCTTATATGAGAGTTCAAACATACTAATAGATGCTCTCAGAGAAAGAACAAAGAATTTGTAACCTTGATCACTGATCACTAGAGCTCCCATGCACCTGAAATTCTCTGAGTCATGGTGATTACAGATCAAAAGACATAATCTACCTCATCCGCATCCATGGCAGTCAGCTGCATAATCTTTGAGCCATCTCCAATGTTTTCTTCCACAGTGAGATCCAGAGTGTCAGTTGGAAATACTGGTGGATTGTCATTGATATCTTGAAGTGTTATTTCTACCTATAAAGAAAAAGAAAAGAAAGCAATACATAAGGCCTCAATTGGAAATGCAGACCAGGAGTCCACGGAACTGTCCTTCCCTAAAGGAATAAAAATGTATTCCAAAAGCAATGTTTCTTGAAAGAAGAGTATAAAATATTTATAGGAATAGTTAAGACCAAGCAAATAGCATCTAATTTGTTGACGGTAAATGTTATTAAATGATCACAACGGAATTCAGACTGATAAGGTCCTTTGAGACTTGTCATTGCAACCCTAGTGAAAGTCTCCCAAGTCTAGGAGCCAGCTATCTTCCAACCATGGTGCTAGATGACACCATGTTTTTTGCCTAAAATGTTTGCATGGTAGCAGCTAATGTCTGGGAAATGAAGACATTCATACATTAGTTTTAGAAACACTTGAAATTTCTCAATGTAACATCAACTCTCTAATTTGGGGACACAAAAACTACACACTTGTCCATCTTGAGTCCCATTTACAGTAACAAAAATAGACCGACTTCATGGTCTATGAATCACAAGTATTAACTGCTTTGTTTGAGAGGCCTTAGCTAGAGTTAGTTTCCCTACCTAAGTAAAGCTTTCAGAAGAAAAGAAGTATGCAATTTAAACACAGTTTCACTCTGTGTCTCTCTTCAGAGTTGGGTGAGAGAAGCAGAGGCTCTGAGAAGACTGCAGACATCTACCAGTGTAACAAAGCTTCCTTGGAGAAGGTCACAACTTGAGTTGAAGAGTACAGCCCAGCCAACCAGCAAGGGCATATTTCTCACAAAACGGGTATTCTGTGAGACACCATTGTTTATAGCTCTACTGTGAAGATCCTATCAGATCCAGGGATTAAGATGAGGAATAAGAAAAGAGGGAGCCAGCCAGAAGTTATGGATCTCCTCAAGGGCCAGAGGAAAGGGGCAGAGAGCAGTAGGTGGATACAATATCACTCTCTGACCAAATACATTGGGGAAATACAGGCAAATTAGGTAAATAAGTGGATGAACAATAGATAAAGGAAGAAAATATATAAAATGAGTACTTAATAGTTGCTGTGAGCCTTTCTCCATCTTAATGGAAGAGTTTTGCTCACCAGCAAATGGCCCAACCCTATCAGGGAAAGGCAAGAGAGGCCCATAGAGGCCTGCAGCTTGTCTCTCCACCAGTGATGGCTCTCTTTATCCTCCCTCTGAGCAGAGTTCCATGACAGTTGTAACTGCACCTGTAAAAGGCAATCCAACCCAGCATCAGAGCAGACTTCCAAATATCGTGGGTTTACAAACAAATTAGACTCTGCCCTTCCCCTGACTGAACCTGAGGACTTTGTTTCTGTTAGCCTCAGTCCCCCATCTCAAAATCAGGGGTCTATGTAGGAAAGTTTTGAGATATACACACTTCCATGAATATTCTCATGGGGCTGAAAACTTCAGATGTTGATCCATACTTGGCACCTTGTTTGAGACAAGGGTCTCTTGCTCACCACTGCGTTCTCCAGGCCTGCTAGCTCACGCAGACAGTATCCTGTCTCCACCTCTCATACTGGGGTAGGGAATCTGGAATTACAGATGTGCTGCAGTGTCCCAATTTACATGACATCTAGGGATTTGAACTTGGGTCCCCACACTAGCACATCAGGTGCTTTACCCACTGAGACACCTCCTCAAATCCCCAGAAGAATTAGTGCACAGGAAGCTGCCAGCAGCAGACCTCACCTCCACAGTTGGCTCTTGGTTTGTCTTTTAAATGAACATGGAATACAAGAAAGTATTTTTCAACATGCATTCTCTTCATTCAGGAATCTAATGATAACTATGATTTCACCTTTAAAAATGACCAGGTTTATATTGAAAGAGGTCTTTAAAATTATAGTATTATTTATGCTTTCATGTGTGTCTGTTAAACTTTCGATGTTTGATTTCTGTGTTTTACATGCTATTTCAAAACAAATCTTTCCACATATTCATCCAGACAGAATAGAAACCATTGACATAGGAACCACGTCATCGAGCCAAGCACAGTCCTTTCTGGGCTGAGAGAAATGATTGCCCCAATGTGAGAAGACAACTCAAGGAATTCCTCAGGGTGAGGAGACCAATTTCTCTGACCCAAGATGTCAACAGTTGGTTTCCAATAGGGGATGGGGATACCAGTGCTTCAATTTGAACATAAGTACATTTCACCCGATCCCTTAAAGGAGGAGTGCTCTGTCCTATTTTCTTCTGTGATGTTTGTGTCTAACACAAGCCTAGCACTCATAGACTCCAAAAGTTGGGTGATAAATGTTGGCATGAGTGAGCATGCCAGAGGCAACACAGTCCAGATTCCAGAAGAGGATAATTTGTGCATGTGTGAGAATGTATTTATAGCTTGGATATATTTTTCAAATATCACTCACTGTGTTTGTTGATTACACACAGGTTTTCATAGTAACACTGTTCTGTATGGCTTGCAGCTGACATGAACTATAGTTCTGGGTTGATACTAAGATTGGGACCTTCACAACATCACACCTGGTTCCTGTGAAGGCTGTTCACACACAAACACATGCACACGCACACGCATGCACGCACGCATACACACATGCACATGTGCTCAGACACTCATCCTAAAACAATGTGTGGAATTGTGTTAGTTCATTTACTATAGCTATGAAAATTCAGGAGGCATCAGAGTGGAGGAAGAACTTGCAGCCTGTTTAAAGTCTTTGCCTCCTATCAGATGTTGCAAAGCAATTCTCAATATGTGAGAAAGACATTCTGTGTTGTTTGTAAAACTGTAGGACACATAGCGCACTGGAAGTTCAGAGTTCCATTCATCTGCAGGATGTATTAATGTTTAAGAAATCTGAAGGAGCATCATGTTCACTTCCTTTGTTTTACAGGCAACGTGAGCCAAGGCATTGAAATGCCAAGTGTTTTATCTAAGAAAAGCAATCCTAGGCCACAGGCTCAGGGTCCATTGAATTTTCTTCAGCCAAGTGCAGAGTCTGGAATGCTGAGCAGGCTCAATGATGTGCCTGAAGCCACTGGATTCTGCCCTTGGTGTTAAGGCCAAAACCTGCTGCATGAAGCATGTCCCAATTCAAAGAAATGTTAAAGTTACATTTGAGGAAGTTAACATATAAAGTTATGTTAAGGAAAAAGAGAAGAAGTAAAGAATAAAGAAAAGAAAGAGAAAAGATTTTATCCATAGTTTTTTCCATTTTTAAGAATTTCATCTGTGGCTTGTGGGAAGATGTTCAGATAGATCTGTCTTTGCACTACATCAAATTCAATTACTCATTCAGTAGGAATCTTAGGATATATATTACAAATAAAGCCACAGTGCAGATACAAGTATGATTGATTGCTTTTAAAAATCAGATAGATATGTTTTCTTCCTAAATGATGAGTTCCCCTTAAACACTTTAGAAATTATTAATAGTGAAATAGTTGGAGAGACAGAAAGAGCACAAACTATACAATAGCAACCCATGCCATATCAGGGCAAAAAGCATGTGACTGAGTGGCAAACAAAATATAACATCCCATTATATCTTTGTGGAACTAGCACTTTAGTTAGATCCCATGTGAAGTATTAGACACCTGGATTTATATAAATTATGAAAAGCATTGCATCAAAAATGAAAGTTAAGAGTTCACATGTATTGCCTGTGTGGATATTGAAGGATTCCATCAAGATTATGCAAAAGTGTTGAGGTAAATCTCCAATAAAATAGGACCGATCAAAGAAAACACAACTCAATAATTATGAATACAAACTACATGCCTAGATTGAGCAGATTTACCACTATCCTATTTTATTCCCCTTATAACTTGCGGTTTTTCCAGGCCACATCCTTCTCCTCCCTTGTCCTTCCACCTCTCTCTCCTCCAGTCGTTTCTCAACCCTCCTCTCCAGTCCTCACTTCTCCTTCCTCCTTTTCCCTCCTCCCCTCCCTCCTTTTCTACCTTCCCCTTCCTCTCTTCTTCTCCCAGCTCCACCTTCTCTTCTACTGCCTAATCACCAACTCCACTGAGAATACAATGTAGCAGAATAAGTATCTTGCTACACAAAAGAACATTTCTTAAGAATTTTTTAATTCTGTGTGTGTGTTTATGTAAGTGTGTATATTTTTGTGTGTTTGTGTATGTGTTTGTGTGCGTGTATGTGTGTGTGTTTGCTCACTTACATAGGTATCATACCTATAAGGCTAGGAATGGGGTTACAGGCAGTTGTGAGCTACTCAGCATGTGTTCTGGGAGCTGAACTCAGGCCTTTCTTAAATAGCAATATATGCCCTTAACCTCTGAGCTATCTCTCCAGCCCTAAAGGTGCGACTTTTAACAAATTGTTTTGTTTTGTTTTGTTTTGTTTCTAAAATCTCTTTCACTAAAAGAAGGTTATAGCTCAGGACTCTCTCCATATATCCACAGGCTGCTGAAGTTGGCAGAGACTGAGCAATGCTTAGTCTAGAAGCCTGGGGTCAGGGGTTTCCTGGCAGTTTGCTGCTTCTAGATTTGGGGATATTTGTAAGACTATATTGACATATTTGAGGTAAGAAACTCAAGTCTAAATATCACATTCACTTTTGTTTCATATGTACCTTCTACACAGCTGGAGGTAATTTTATGACATATTTTCTGTTTGTCTACGTCATGACTGCTTCTCAGGGGCAAGTGTAGAATTTTCCACTTGTGGCAACATGTCCATGCTCAAAACACTGTGTATTTCGAAGTATTTTAGATTGTCAGGGTAGAGATGGTCAACCTGTCACTGAGACTCTCCAGCTCCCCAAACGTTAGCAACACACAAAATAGTGACTTGTAGATTCAGAGATTCGCAGAGAACAAAACTGTCTTCTGCCAAGCTGAACAGCACAGGGCTATTCCAGAGAGCATGGCCCATAGCAGGCCATTACGCCAATACTCCAGTGACATTTTGCTATATGGCACCTCAGTCACAGGCATGTAGACTGGGTACATACTACTGAAAACCACTGAGAAAAAATATTCTAATTTTACTCTGAGAACAATTTTTATTTTATCACAGTGAAGTAGATGCTAGAAAAGCCCACCTCCTCTTCTGTATGAAGATCCCATCCCTTCTTCCTTATGGAGGTCCAGTTGAAACCTACCCCAGGAGCTGTTCAATCCTCATGCCTAATCAGTCATTTCCTCTGGCCCTGAAAAAAGGAAAGCACCACCTTTCCTGCTTGACCTGAGCTGTCATGTGGATTTTACATTTCCCAAAATGCCTGGACAGATCTGGTCAGAAAGCCCACAATTGATGGGACTTGGAAGCTGACAGTCTACCCAGGAAACCAGAGAGCAGCACTTATTATGCAGACAGCAGGGTGACTCATTAGAATCACTGCTCTGGCTAGATAATCAAATTTAGATTTAAATATGTTAATATCTACTCTGACGAGAACCATATACTACGAGATTTATTTCATTCCACGGGATCAGCTCATTGATTATTCCCTGTGAGCCCTGGGAGCAAATCTTTGTTTATTAAACTTATATGAAAGCCTACATTTGCTGTAATAACCCCCAACTGCTAATTCATTATCAGCCAGAACTCTAGCATTTGGCTTTAGTTTTGTTTTGGCTTCTAATTGTAGATGAACTAACCAGAGAGCATCATCAGTAGAAAATATGACATCTCAAATAGAGACTCAAATCTTGTCATAAGTATAACAAAAGCCCAACCCCTGTTTTACACTGTACTGTTTGGCTCTGACCTCTGTATACTTTCATTTCGTAAAAGGAAAAACAACGCTGCTATAAAGAATGGTGCCAGGATCCACCCAGCTGCTTTCAGTTTGTTCCTTAGGCTTTTCCCTATTTGGGGTGACCACTGGGAATTCTGTTGCCATGAGTTTGGGTGAAGCTTACCCTGTGTTCTGAGCGGTTGGTTCATCATGCTGCAAAGCCAACATCCACTACAGTTTGTGAGTGACTCACATTTTAGTTATGAGAAGGTCTTAACAAGAAACAGCTTGCATTTAAATGCCCAAATGTCAGACCACAGCGTTTGGACTACGGAGGCACACGGGGTCATGCTGAGCCTATGAGCAATATGTTCAGACATTTATTTATTTATCACATAGAACCGACCTAATTCCACAGCCTGTGGTTGTAAGAGTGTATGTCTCATCTTGAAGATGGTCTAGAACTAAGAACCTAGGGTCCTGGTGGCAGAAATCAGACTTTGGAGGAAAGACGAGATATCCCACACTGTTAGAGCCTGGCAGGGGCTGTGTGTGAACTATCAGGAAAGCCGAAGAGGAGGGGGCTGAAAAGTATGTCCTGCCTCAGTAAACCTCACACTCTTGAAAATGGGAATCTTTATGTGCATTCTGTGCATGCCTGGTGGTCAAGGAGGGCAGAAGTGGGTGTTGGATCCCCTCAAAACAGGAGTTACAGTTATAAGCTTCCATGTGGTTGCTAGAAACAGAGTCCAGGTCCTCTGTAAGAGCAATGAGTGCTCACACATTCTCTCTCCAGCTCCAGGCTGTCTCTTTCCCTCTTTAGAACTAACAAAAAGCCAGGTATGGCTGTTCATAATCATAAGTTCTATATTTAGAAGACCTAGGCAAGTGACTGTCCAGAAAGATCTTAGCCTAAGCTAGAAGGCAAGACCCTTCTTAAACCAAATAGCTAAAAGAAAATCCTGGAAGACTAGATAAATGGCTCATTTGCTAAAGGTTTTCTCATAAGAATGAAAAGGTTTTTTCATAAGGACTTCAATTCCCAGTACCTGTGTAAAAACTGTGGGCTTGAGGGTGGTCACTTGCAACTTCGAGTGTGGAAAGGTGGAGACAGCTGGCTGCCTGGGACTTCCTGGTTAGTCACCCTAGTCTTTGTGGAAAGTGCCAGCAAGAGACCCTGTATCAAGTAATTTTTCTTTTATTTTGAAAAAAGTGAACCACTTCTGAGACAGAACACCCAAGATTGTTCTCTGACATCCACATATGACGCGCACACACACCTGTACACATATACCTGCACACACATTTGCACATAGCACACATATATGCAAATATGAATGAAAACAGCATAAGACTTTTCATAGAAAATGAATAGTTAATCACTATTTCATGTATACATTACTTCACAGGAAACAATTTAGTAAAAGAAGTAAAATTTAAAAAGGATAAGGCTTGATAAAAATTAATTAACTTGGTGCAATTTAAATGAAATCATAGGTGTATGTATGCAACTGTGCATTATTCCATACAAAGATGGGTTGCTCTAGTCCAATTACTACTGAATACTAGGGAAGAAGGAAGCATGTGCATTTTCAATTCTTAAGTTTTGCTTTTAAAACAAGTTGAAAAATCACATAAAGATCTTCAAGGCACAGCGTGTTACCCGTAGACGCTACATGGATGTGACCATGCCCAATTAAATTTCTCAAACCAAAGCCATTATGCTAATCTCTCACCACTAAACTCTCCCAGCAGTCAGCGGCATATGCTCTTGGAATTTTGATGCATTTCTCATAGGCAAGAAATACTTGTGCGTAGCAGGCAGGTTTGGAGGGAAGCCAACAGTGAGGGAGTGGGGTGGCCAGGAGTGCAGGCACAAAGCAGTTAAGTCGGTTCTGGAGGCAGCACGCTTTCCATAGCTCACTAAGTGTGTGGTGACAACCAAGAAGCTGGAGCCCTGGCGCTCACTCTCGGTGTTGCTCAAGTCAGAACCAAATAAGGAATTCTTCTAATGCTGCCATACGTACCCACGTCAACTTTGCCTGAAACCGACACTGCCTAATTCTACATCTGCCCAGATTCCTGCACATGCCCTAAAGTGTACACACACTAGAAAGATGGAATTAAAAGATGTGTGGCTTTCATGTGGAACTTGAGGAAATTTTTATGTTCCTTCAAACCAAGCACCCGGCAAAAGCATCCCAGAATGCTCTTTTCGCTAGATGTTGATCTGAGTAAGGGAGACACATTGCAGAGGGAAATTTTATAAAAACTAAACAAATGAAAAAGTTCTGTAGAGATTAGGGAGCCCACTTTTCCCTTACTTAGTGGGCTTGAGGCATCAAGATGCAGGGTCAGCATCTACTCAGACCAGTGAAAAGGCTGGGAGACAGCTCATAGTGTGAAGAGATTGCTTTGCAAGCATGAAAACTGGAGGTCTAGCACCAGAACCAGTGTAAAAGAAAGCCAGGCATCCTGGTGCTTGGTGCTTATGCTAGAGCTTGCAAAACAGAGACAGAAGGGACAAGCCAGCTTGCTTGCCATCTAGGTTAGCCTGTGTGCTTAATCCAGTCAGAGAGAGACTGCTCAACCCAAAGTTGGATGGCATTTGAGTAACAACACCCAAGACTGACCTTTAGCCTCTACATGTATGCACACACACACACACACACACACACACACACACATACATATGCTCTTGAATACACAACACACATCCGCAAAGCTGCACACACATACATACACACATACCTATACATAGGCATGTACACAGTTACACACATATGCATACATACATATACACATACACACATACATACACATGCATATAACTATATACACACATGTACACATGCACACAGCTATACACCCATATGCACACACACATGCACATATACACATGTACACAGCTACACACTTATGCACACTCTCAAAAACTGAAAATGTCAGGCTTCTATTTAAAATCGGGACTTGTGGTGACTATTGATTGAATGATTGAACCTAGTTCTTCATCCCTCCTCATAAATAACTGTGTGTCCCTCCCACTGACACTGTTAGTTCTTCCAGTTCCTCCTGACTAGTTCATCTATGATGTCCATTGGAATGGTAGGATAGTCACAAACGGAGAAACCTGAAATGTCCTAGAACCACATGGCTCTGTTAGCCTCTAGTACCAGGAAAAGGATGGTGCATTTTGAGAAGAGGTATCAGAGATGAAAAATCTGTAGCCCAAACCAGAGCTTCCTGCCTGAATCTTAGCATAGAGCAGCCCCACCTGCAGGTACTCAGAGAGGCAGGAAAAAGTGCATTCCTGTCAGCCTGTGAGGGAGAGGAGCTCTTCCATAGGAAACAATATTGACATGAAAGGGAGCAGGTACACGGGGAACAGAAGGACTTCACTTCCTGAATTGCCTCCAGAAATGTAATGTTCTAAGTAACGGCTGATGAGCCAGAATTGAAGAGGAAAAAGCCAGTGTCTCTAGCCTGAAGTGTGCCTGATACCTGTGTGCTTATTAATAAACCATACTGCTGCATGTCACTTGCCAGTTCTCTCCCCCATGAACCTATCTTTTATGGAGACTTGGTGTGGTTGTGGTGGATGGAAAGGCAAACAGACAGAAATTCAGGGATAACAGAGTAAACCTCAGTGGTGTTGACCATAATAGCAACTAAGATGTAAGTATCTACAGAAAGCAATGGTGGGTCACAGGTATTAAAGCATACACTGGAAATGGCAGCTACTTCAACAAATGCTGGTGGGGAAACTGGGCATCCACATGTAGAGAAATGAAACTAGATTCTCCACCTCCCACACTAGACAGAAACTAACTCCAAATGGATCAAAAGCCCTGATGTAAGATCTAAAACTTCATAGTGTAGTTCAGGTAAGCATCCCATCCGTAATGACTCAAAGAAAAATGATCAACTACCATGGAATAAACTTAACCAAGGAAGGGAAAGCCTCTATAAATAAGAAAGAAACTATAAAACACTGAACAGGGAAGTTGAAGAAGACAGAGATCTCGCATGCTCGTGGATTAGAAAAAAATAAAATCCTGAAAGGTCTATCACACCAAACAAAACCAGTCTACAGATTCCATGCAATCTTGATCAAATTTCTAGTGACATTCTTCACAGAAATAGAAAAGAATTCTTAAAAATTATATAGAAACACAAGAGACCCCAAATTCGGAAAGCAATCATGAGCAAGAGTGGTGTGGTCTGGTCTGGTCGCACCTGATTACAAGTTACACTGTAGAGACATTGTAATAGACACAGCATGGCACTGGAACAAAAACAGACTCACTAATAATGAAACCGAATAGAGAGGTAGGATGCAAGGCTCACAGCTACATTGTCCTAGTATTTTTGATATATGACAAAAAACACACAGTGGAAAAATATAGTATCTTCGACAAATACTTGGAATCCTGACTTGCTACTCATAGAATTAAACTAGATCCTTGTCTCTCACTCTGCTAGAAAGGCAACTCCACATGGATCAAAGGCCCCTGAATAAGACCTGAGAAGCTGATATTGCTAGAGGAAAAGGTGGGAATGAATTCGAAGTACAGGCATATGTAAGGGTATTCTGAATAGGATTCCAACAACTCAGGAGACATAAGTAATATTCAACAAGTGGACCTCACACAAGTAAATAGTTTTTGTATGACAAATAAAAGTGTAAGTCAAGTGTAGAAACAACCTACAGTATAGGGAGACAAACAACACAATTTTGAATACTGAGCCATGAGACTGAACAGATACATAGCTATCAAGGAAAAAGAGTTCTAGTGGCTAATACATGTTTTAAAATATGATCGATATCAGAGGAAATGCTAATTGAAATTTCCACAAGAGTTCATCTAATCCCAGCAGAATGGTTAGCACCAAGCGGACAAAGGACAGTAAATACTGTGCAGGATGTGGGCAAGTGGCCTGTTTATCCATCAGTGGTAGGACTGTAAACTGATGCAGCCACAATGGAGGTCAGTGTGGGTGTCCTCCACAAATCCAGAGGTAGATCTTCCGTGTGAGTCAGCTATTCCACTCTTGGGTATATACCCAAAGGACTATAGATATCCTTCTTACACATTCCTGTTCGCAGTGGCTCTATTAACAATTGTCCAGAAATGGAAGTAGCCTATATGTCCATCAATTGATGAATGGATAATAAACATGTGCTACAGACACACAATAGAATTGTATTCAGTTATAAGGAGGTGTGCCTTCCACCAATGCACACTTCCTTAGGCTAGATGCTCTTACAAAGGCACAGAGAGAAAATGAGGGTCCACCTGAATGCCCTGAATGCTAGAAGGCTGCATGTGTCTGAATCTGTAAGGTAGATCAGATGCGTATCAGCAGTATGTCACTTCACATTGATAAGACACTGGTGGTAATTTCTTATGACCTTGGTACTAGAAAGGTAACACCCCATCCACCACTGAGACTTCAGTGCCGCTAGGAAGCCCAACATCCTGTGCAGACACTAGAAACCAAAATCACCCTGCTAACCTCAGCCTGTTAAGAGCCCAAACTGCTTGTGGCTTTGTTCTCCTTTTTTGCTTTGCAGTTGTTCATTTTACTCTGCATCACGTCACTCTGGGGTACACTTTCTTACACAGCCACTAGGCTATGCAACACCTCCTGGATCGTGGATTGTTCTTCAATTCCAGCACCTGAGAATATCATGTACCTAGTGAGAATAATCCTGCATGTTTTCAGTGCTAGACAGTATTTTTTTATTTTGGTTAATTAACAAAGAATCACTTTATTGTAATGATCTCCCAAAGAAAAATATGACACAACAGATTAAGATGGCCTGACAATAATGTGCCCTGTCCCAAACTCTGTGCATCTCTGTGAATCCTATGCAGTTAGAACAGAAATTCTGAGGCAGTAAAGCTTCAATTGGGGTTTTACTCTGTTGTTGTCAATTACACTATTATTTATTTCCTCTAAAATCAGAAACTGATAAGGCTGCCTACTTTCTCCCCTCTTATTCAACAAAGGTCTCAGAGTCTCAACTATATCAGTTAGACAAGTGAAAGACACAAAGAATAAAGATGAGAAAGGAAGAATCACACTATCCCTATCTACACATGCTGATTCTATAATTAAAAGGCCCTATAGAATCTACTATTGCAAATACTTAACAATAGCATTGCAGAATGCTAATCACTACACACACCACACATAACACACATATATACACATATACATATATGCCTTCACTTATAACAACTGTGTATCCCTAGAGCAAAAAATTAAGAAAGAATATCCCATTCATACCTTCAAAAATGTTAAATATATTTGGCTAAAAGGGGTGGGGGGAGTCTCAACGATGAAAACTTCAGTGCACCTTAACAGTAAGTTGGAGAAGGAAAATCCATCCTGCCTGAATGCTAGAAGAATGAGAATGACCTTCCTACATGTGCCAATATACAGGTTTAATGGATAGTTGATTATGTGACCATCTTGCTTTGAAGTGCTTTAGTCTCCTAATACTAAGTAGGAGGAAGAGACATGAAAGAATCTAGAATGAAGTAGTATAGGTACATGTTTAATAGTAGGGAATGACAGAGGTGAGATGAAGGACAATTTCATCTCAGCCATACAGAGTAGAGATCCACATCACACAAGGTTTGACCCACTGCTCACAGAATGCTCACTGCCACGACTCTGTACCTAGTGTGAGCCTGTGATCTTGGACCTGCATTGTTTTTGAGTCACATTTCTCAAATCTCGGGGCCCTAAACAACAAAAGAAGATAGGACCCTGAATGTACATTCTAGCTCACAGGGTATGTTGTGTGTATGATGTTAATATAACACATATCACTCAACTTTAAAGAGAAACCAAACTGACCTTGAAGTGATATGCACAAAACACATTATCCAAGTGGCATGGCCCAGCGACTAAGCACCTATAACAAAACATTCCTTGTGCCTGTCATCAGAATAGTTCAACTCCAGAAACACAACTCATCAGAGGAGGATAATGTCCAACGAGTGTAAGGCCTTGGTGTCAGAAGCCAAAATCATACAGACAGTGCATGATAATGACAACTACGGAGCCCTGGGAAAGTCCTGAATGCTACTAAACAATACATTTACAATGGGTTAAGATAGAAAGTGTAGTTATGTGTATTTTATCAAAAACTTTTAAAACTACCATGGCAATTCTCTGTCATTTGAGTGGAAGAGTGAATCAATATGAATAATGAATGAATGAATGAATGAATGAGATAGACATAGAAATGGCTGCAGAAAAGTTGGGAGTTTTTGTTCACTCTTGGCCACGGCTGACTACAGTTGTTCTGTCACACTTAGACAACTGTCCTCAAACAATTCTAAACAGTGAAACACTATAGTGACAATTCCCAGCAACCCCAGCTGGGAATAGGTGCCAGAAGGTTCAAGATCATCTCGAGCTACATAGCAACTTTCAGGCCAGTCTAAGATACATGAGACACGGGTGCAACACAAAGAAAAGATTCGACAGTTAAGTTAGGATTAGGACACTACTGAAATCTCATCTCACTTGTACCTCCCAACCACAATACACATGTACTAAGTCTCTGAAACATGTGCTCAAGTTTAATGGAAAAGTAAAGTGTGGTCCAGGTTTGTCTAACAAAGAGGCGTACTCATCAGACATAAAAAAAGAAAAAGAAAAAAATCTAGCTAAAGCTGCACAAAATACCTCTTCCTTGGCACATACATTTGCAAAGAAATTGAAGGTCGCACAGTGCCAAGCACAATATTTTTCTCTGTCATTTTGCCAAAATGAAATTTGACCACTTCAGTCTAAAGGATGAACAAGACATAAATAAGTGAGACTTTAAAACCACTCCAGTAATATTTGGGAACTAGAAAGCATGGAGAATATGATTACCTTAAAAACTACAGTTTCCAGAAATTCTCCTAAGAATTCCAAAGCAGGCATTTGGCTATGATCCAACCTTTCCTTAAAAAAAAAAAAAAAAAAAACTGCTTTGGATATCTTCCTATCTTGACATTTTTGACAGATGTGAGGCCTTGCCAAAAGCCACGTGAGCGAATAGTATATTTTTATCATACTTTCAACATTCTTAATTTGCACTCAGTTTTGACTTTTGAAATCAAGAAAGTCTCAAAGTCAACTTCAATAGAAAGAGTTAATTTTCATGCAAGGGTGTGTGTATGTGTGTGTGTGTGTGTGCGCGCGCCACGCGTGTGCACACTAGGGAAATATCACAGACTCCCTGGCTTTCCTCCAAACAGTCCACCAAGTCAGTCTCATTGGCTCCGTTCCATTTCTGTTCTAAAATATCTCTTCAGTTTGCATTTCTTTTGTCTTTCTCATATTTTAACGGATGGAAGGTTATTGGCAATGTTGTGGAGCCTTGCTCTTAACCACTGACATTAAAAACCAAGATAAATAATCACAAAACAGCACTGGAGTGAATGACATTCATATCACATCCATGGTACCCAGGAGGCTGGCCCAGCCTCACCTCCCCAGACCTACATAAACCCATGCCCACCTTCGCAACCCCACACAATCCTGAATCAGAGACAGGCCAAGTTCTTCCACAAGGTGAAAGACTACATCAGAATCTGTCTCATTTCTTTCCAAATGTTTAGCACGTCAACCTGCTTCCAAAAAGCTAATTTCTAAGCTAGTAACAAATACTAAATGACCTACAGCAAAGTCCTGTGAAACAGAAGCAGGCAAAGCCCAGGCCAGGCAGGGCTTCATGGTTCTATGCCAACATATGTAAAACTGTCTTTCCACTCTTGTCTATAGAATCTGTCTGCCTAAGATGGGTAGACACATGTGCACATGCACAGATGTCACACACACACACACATACACACACACACTCACTCACTCATGCACACACCCCTCTGTTTTCTCCTCTCTGATCATCAGTCTATTGCTTCATTATATCTAAGACTATGGCCAATACACAAAATCACACTTAGAAAAAAATCTTTCTAGTTATACTTCTCTGTGTGTTTATATGTCTCTCTATGTGTGTACATGATGTGTAAGTGACGTTATCCCTGGAAGCCAAAAAGGGTGTCAAACAACTAAACGATCTGTGATGGGTGTAATTATGGAACTGCTTCTCAGAGCTCCATGCTGGAAACCCATAAGCAAAAAAATACGATTAGGCAGACTCAGGGCTCACTGAGTAACAGAAAAGGCACCATGCCTCAGTTATTGATAAAGACAGAGTTCAAACTAAACATGGTTTTTCTCTTTATAAAGGGTGAACAGGGCAGTGGGAAATGCCATGCCTTTTCTTAAACACACACTGTAATGGTAAGGATTCCTCCACACCTGTCTCCTTTAACTCAGAAGAAAGGATGATTACAGAAGAAACTAACACCAGGGGTCAAGAGAATCTTCTAGAACTCTGTGAAGCTGTGAGGCTTTTCTCTCAGATCCAGTCATTACGTCATTAACATACAATGAGCAGAGCAGACATGAAGCCTCTCAGCACAGTGAACAAAACCCTCCATGGTCACTGCCTGCCCTACCAGAAGAAGGGGCTGACAACACACAAACCCTTGAAACAAACACAACACAATGGCTTTAAAACACAATAGGGAGAGAATTTTCTCTCCCTTTAGGAAAGGGAATAAAATTCCTATTAGAGAACAGACCAAATGGCATTTCCAACATCTGTGCTGGAGAGGTCAATGCAGTCAGGACAACTGAGGTGGGAACCTCTGCTAATGAGGTTTCAATTAGCTAACACTATGAATACATTAGTAAAATAACTATCATCAAGATTCTACTCCATTCTTTTGTTTTTGTTATTGATGCTGTTGGGCCAAAGAATCTACATATGTTTGGGGTTAAAAGACATCTGCTTTAAGCTTTGTCCATGTGAACCTTATCAATGTGAGGGAACAGAAGACAGTTTGACTCTGGATCAAGAGACTGAAAGTTTGCCGAAACTCAAAACGAAACAAGAATAGCTTATTCAGGCATTTTAATTCTCTGGAAACAATTTTGGCGCTTCAGTTTATGATCTTGTGACTGATAAGATGGTCTTAATAATTATTTTTTGCTTACCCATGCCAGAGACGCAGTTATTTATAGTTGAGAATAAGTAAGTTCAATTTCTTTCATGAAAAAGTGTACTGGTGTTTTATAAATATCATGAGATATATCCACCTCTTATTTTATTCATTAGTTATAAGACATCTATGATAAAATAAAATAAAAGAAACACATAGATGTAATCACATCCACAGAAAATCTAATTCCATAGTGTTGGGTTCATGAATGCCTATTGTGGAATTCCTGTAATATAAGGTAATTCATCATCTATCAGATTGTCCTGTTAACTGGTGTCTGCACTGCAGCTATCATAGTATCTATCAGATCACTGTGATACATAATTATTATATTTGCTGTGTATCCTTGGTGTCTATAGATGTAAATGATGTACATGTATTCCTTTTTACCAAATAATATTAATCCAATGTGTTTGATATTTGACTGAATTATTAGAATAATCCATGACTCAATTATATTTTACTTTATTATAGTATCGATTCTAATTATCTATATTAAAAATATATGTGTATGTCTGTACATATGAATGTCATCACATGGATGTAGCTGCCTGCAGGGACGGGAAGAGGCAATTTGATCCTCTAGAACTGGAATTACAAGTAGTCATTAGCTGGGAACCAAACATGAGTCCTCCTCAAGAGCAGTAAGTGCGCTGATCTACTGAGCCATCTCTCCAGTCCCCAAACCACTTTTTCACTTGACTCTTATAGGATCTGTTGAAATGCATTAAGTTTACTTCACAACCCATAAATGGCAGCACAGAGAAATACGCAGACTTAAATCTTGAAGCAGAACAGCATCTCCATCAGGACCATCTGCTTGAGTGGAGGCTCTCTGTAAGTCAAGCCAAACAAAGAAACTTCAGGCTGCTTCTGTAAATACCAATCTGCTATATATTATTAGCTCAAGCAACTGAGTAAAATAAATATTGGCTCAGACATGCCATAAATCTGTAGAGTACCAGTCTAGCCAGCCTTTGAAGACAAAGTCCCTAGGGAAGCAGATATGTCTTTCCCTCTATTACAGATCCAGCTAGAGGACATGCCGAGATTTTGAGGCCGCATGGCTGTTGAGTGACTTTGCTCTCTGAGCTTTGGAATGCAAGCCAGGAGACACTATTATATGGTGGGACCACCCGAGTGGCTCCTATGAACAAGATCAGGGTTGCTCCTTTGTTCTTTGAAGTTTCTCGGGTGATGTTGCTTTGCTCAGACTCCCACTTGGGAGCGGATCTGACCACTGAAGAAAAAAACTCTGCTGTCAGAAAGCAAAACAGGGTCCTAGCAGTGGGGTGCTACTCAGAGACATAATAATGCCAATCAAAGAGCACAGCTGCCTCAGCAAAAGGCCCTGGTGCAATCAGCCTAATGGCAGGTAAATGCTGTGTGTCTGTGGGTTGTGTCCAGGCTGGGCTAATGTTGGGTGACCCTGCAGGAAGACAATGCTTAGAAAATCACTAGAAATTATTTTTGCTGTCCTTACTTACCATCACTGTCAAATGTTTTTCTCTTCCACAGGGCACACCTTGTTCTATTTCTGTTGAGTTCATTGATTAGCTCAGAGGAGAGAAACCTAATTTTAAACACTATCTCCACATCATGGAACAAAAGAAATAAGTATAAGGTGTTTCATCTGTACCATGAAAGATGTATATGCAATACACAGCCTGTGTCAAACCCTGAACACAGGTGTGCAGGAGGCAGAGTCATGGGACTCCCAAAGCAAGCTGGCTAAATATATGATTGAATCAATGATCACTGGTTTCAAAGGAGAGATCCTGCCTCAGTACATAAGGTGATAAGCAATAAAGGAAGACAGTTGGAGTTGACCTTTGGCCTCCACATGGAGGCATATGCACATATGTGCTCTCACACACATGCATACACACATGTGCATGACATATATGTACACTACACACACAAGGAAAAGAGAGCAAATCGGGCCTCTGGATTCATCCTTTAGTTTTATGGCTGTCAGGCTGCCACTTTTAGTGACCTGGGAGTGGATGATTGACAGCCTATCTTCAAAGGTTCCCTTTTTTCAGCTTCCAGAGATTTTCCCTGTTGGGTTTGAAGCTTGGTATAATTTCCCAGGCACAGAGCTTGGCCTCAAAAGGGAAAATAGTTTACTTTCTTCTCCTGGATAGATGTATTGGTCCAGGAGCCTCATTAGTTATGTAGCCATTGACTGGATTGTACACTACACAAGAAAGGAAGATGATTCTCTCAAATCCAACCATCAAGGAGACAATCCAGTCCATTTTCATCCAACTACACTTTAAAAATCATGAAAATTATGAAAGTTGATTTCATCTTAAAAGACAGACTGGAGAATTCTAAATGTTGCTTTCCTCATAAAGAATAAAAGCCAAAAACCCAATAAATATGAACTTGATATCACAAATAAAAATGTCCATTATTAACAAATACCTTAAAACAAAACTCAGTTAATTCTGACATCAACTGATAGAGAAAAATGGCCATTTGCCCAGTTATCAAAAAACTTCTAAAACAACTTATTGGTAATGTTCTGAGATCTTTTTTTTTTTTTTTAACCTAAGCTACAATCTCATTTCTCACTATTACAAACATATTTTGAGAATTTATTTGTTCACCTTATGAGTTTTACTCATTTGGGGAAGTTTTAGTAAGATCACAGATATGAATATGAAGAGACTATCCTGAGAAGCAATGCGTGATTATGTAATATTTCTGAGCCTTTTGGGTACATACAGTCTCTCTTGGCACCTTTATAAATCTTCAAACCCATGGTCCAACCAACACATATTCTGCATTTTGAATTTTTAGAGACCATACAATTCACTCTAAAGAGTAAAACAAATGTTTATTTTTAATAAGGTACAGCTGGGTTAAGCCACACTATAGAGTCAACAGTCTCCATGACTGTGAGCACCAAGACTTTCTGTAATTCTGAGATCTGACAGGGCACTGCTCTATTATAATATACCAATTTTTTACACCTGGTGTCAAGCCTTCTATTAACTAAGACTGACAAAGTATTGTATATATATATTTTAAAGAATTTGCTTTAAAGCATAATTATCTCACTTCTGAGTCAATCTGGGACATAGTTGTAAACTGGAAGAGAAATAAAGGAACAATTTAATTTATAACATATTCTTAAACAACATAAAACCAGGCAAATCAACAGGGAGCAGGCGTATGGTGATGCCTAAGGGACAGCATCTTTATGTTAAAGCTGAATGTGTGGGCGGGCCTTCTGTAGACAATTGTCACTAGCCACTGCTGGGTTTCATTTTCCAATTGTTGTAAACTGATTGACGAAAAAAAATGTCATTCTGACTAAATGCCAAGCTTTCTATGGAACTAGACATTTCTTGACAAATAAAATCTGGTTTGAAATCTTTATTGGTCGTTAAGAATTCACCCTTGTGTCCTTCTAAAATCCCAGAAGAACTTGAAAGCGTCTTCAAGCTAGAGCAGACTCACATTTTAACAATGTAGTACTGAAGATGGTGAATTGGAATTAAAAACACATTCTTCAGCTGTGTGCAGGGCACTCTGTTGGTGACAGAGCAATGTGGAAATGAAACTTTCTTCTAATCCTGCCACATTAACATAAGCTATCCTGTGGTCATATTGCCTAGACCTTGAAGCTGGCATTTTACCTTTCTGTGCCAAGATTGAGAGTGTAGAAGGCAGAGAACATCAATTTCATTTCAGAAAATGACTTGTGGTGGTTTGAATGAGAATGACCTCTGTAAGTTGATGTTCTTGAATGCTTTGTCCCTGTTTGGTGGGAATTGTTTGGGAAGGATTGGAGGTGTGGCTTTTTAGAGAAGGTATATCACTGGAGGTGAGCTTTACATTTTCAAAAGACACCATTTCTACCATTTTGAATTGACTTTCTCTGCTTCCTGTTTGTGGATGAGTGTGTGAGCTCTCAGCTGCTGCTCCAGCTCCATGCCTGCCTTCTTGCTGCCATGCGCCCCACCATGTTGGTGATTTACTGTTTCCTCCTGGAACTGTAAACCCCAAATTCATTAAAAGGCAGAAGAGTCACATTATAGCACATGTTAAAGCTGACATACTTGTTGTCTGTGGAAATGCCACTATAAAATTCTCTACAAGAATTGTCTTCTTTTCTGAAATGATGAAAATTTCAGTATTAAATCTGGTCCACAAAGTTCAGAATTTCTTAAAGCTAAGTTCATCCCAAGTTGGGAAAGTCCAGACATTTTTATCAAATTGTGAAATTCTGAAGACTCTTAGAACAAAGAACATGTAATGATTGAAAACAATTCTGAATGTGAGAATATAGTTACTGGGGTCAAAGTCAAACAGAGATGTCTAAAACCATTTCTGACTTCCACTGACAAAGACCGCAAGGTCACAGCAGAATCATCGATACACCTCATTGATACATCTTCATCTCCCAAGTTCATATGCACTCCAGTTGGATAGGGCTGGCCAAGGAATCTTAACTATATGGACAGCTTGCCCTCAGAAGAACACTCTTAAACACACATTAAGGATAATTTATATTAATTAAGGAAAAAAGAAGACAGTCCACTGTGTAGCAGATACACTAAAGCAAACTCAATGCTAACAAGACAGCCGCAGTGAAGTCTTGGTTACTAGCAGAGGACAGCCAAGGAAAACAGGCTGTGACATTTGTGGTTTCCAAGGACATGGAACTTTGTCTGACGATATACATACAATAGATACTTTCTGGAACTAACCACTGTTCCACTAAAAATACAAAAGCACACTGACCAAACTCTACATTCAAATGAAATTTATGACTGTCTTCAAAGAGAGCCCTGGTGGTGTAGGGGACGGATAGTACAGGATTTAACATGTGCTTATTTCTAAATCAGTGGCATGAAATTTACAATCATACAGATTTTAATCCAAAATCAGATGGTCATAAGATCCGGAACCTTTAAATGTAAGTCATTTGAGTAAAAATGAAATGGGAAGAATTTAGAAAACCAGAGATGAGGTTTTGACCAGCCACACAGTTTAACCTCTTAAGTGAATCTATACAGGGCTGCATGATGCAGGACTATACCAGGGCCCCTCTAAGGACATCCTATTGCCTCTAACCCAATAGCAATGATAAAGGAATCCTTTCCTTCCAGAATGTCCAACGGGAATGACACCAGCAGTCTTGGAGTTTGGGCTTTCAGCAAATGTAACGGTCAATGTGACTGGCGACGCTAGGGGACAGCTCAACAACCTTTCTGCTCAGTGTCCCTCCCTAGTAGCACTAAATGGCTCTTCATGGCTGGGGACTTTCAAGGAAAGCAGCAGGAGGTCTGTCAAGCTCTGTTTTCCTGTGGATGGCAGCCAGGACCCATTCTCCCAGCTTCTGAGAGTCCAAGCCTTCCTGGAGGCCAGTGCTGGACAAAGGTGCTCCTCCAAAGCTCATTAGAGATAGGAACATTCGGTCTGAATGAGAAACACAGTAAACAAAGAGCAAAATCCTGCCTGGAAATGCTGGCTGCACAAGGCACACTTCCTGCCTAGGCTTTCACACTTACAAAGCTCAAAGTGCAGTCTTCCTGCTCAACACAGAAACCAAGTCAGAGAGAGGAGAGACTCACTTTTGTAAATCAGTGCTAAAGGACAGGACTCTAAAATGGTCATCTAAACAATCGACAATGGAGCTTAGGGTTTTTATATTTGGGAAACAAAGATAAAATGACATCAGAGAAGCCCGGTCCAACTCTATGACTCTCTCGTGTTTTACTAATTGGCCTGATACATGCAAAGATAAAACTCCAAATGTCTCATCTTCTCGGGTGAAAGAAAGAAAACACTGGCTGACCAAAGAGAAACATAACCAAGCTACACGTGCATTTAATGGGTTGTAAAGTGCCAGGAACTTCTAGAATCCAAATTTATATCCTTTGTGTTTCTGCAAGAAGCTGACCACTCCTCTTTCAAAAAAGCATAAAGAAAAATTTTACTCATTGTATGAAATGTACATTTTTCTAAAACACCAAGTAACCAAGCTTCACTGGATAGAAATCTCTGTGTTCACATTTAAATGAAATTAACTAGTCTACACCACCACCCACACACACACACACACACACAATGACACACACACAAACATAACGACACACACAAAATGAACCTTTTTAATGGTGTCAGCAAGTTTAAATGTCAGATGTGTCTTCTGTTTCACATTGAATTCATGGCTGGAGTTGTGTGAGGTCAGACTGGAGTCAGTAGGGATTTCTCTCCATCTTGTAAGACTTAATAAATGTTGTGTTTGTGGGATAACTCTAGGCATCTTTATAATGTTCAGATCTAGCTGATTAGATATGAACGGCAAGCAAAACCATAATTTAAATGAATTCATTGTTGAACCCTAGAAAGCAACCAGGGTGTATGCCCTGAGGGTATATAGCATGTATGCACATACACAAATACAATACATGAAACATATAGTACATGCTAGATATGCAACATATAACTCCACTGTGCTATTTTCCTGTGTAATTCCCTGTAAGTCTCTTGAAGCACAAACTTTAACGCTGATACAGAAGAACTTCAGACTTCCTAGGCATTTGCTTCAGTATTCTTCCTCTGAGGTGTGGAAGCCTGTTGCTATTTGTTGACAGCTGTCAAAGCCATTTACAACAAGGTTAAACCTCTGTAAACTTAGATTTTCAACACATTTCATCTCTGCGACAAAGACATAAATGTGCTACTTTTTAACCACATAAGTCTCAAGCTACAAGGTGTGGCTATTATGTATAACCTGCTCATCACTTCAGTAACTGAAGTATCATTTTAAAAATCGTCAGCAACTTTGTCATTTGTATTTTCTCTGGCTTTATTAAGTATCCAAACTTTTATTTATCTTTCCTATGTATTGTATTGTTTATATATTTTCGTAAGTGTGATCACACAGGTGCCATGTCACACACGTGTGGAGGTCATAGAACAACTTCCAGGAGTTGGCTCCCGCCCTTTACTTTTGAAGCCAGGGATCTAACTCAAGCTTAATGCTTGTGTTCCCATTATGTAGACTCCTTTCTGTTATTTGATCTATTTGGTTTTTAATCTTTTTGCTTTGGTTGGAAAAGTTAAAACATTGCAAAAATAACTGTTCACTTCAGAGAATTGCCTACACTCAATTCCTACATTCCTTGACCTCCTTGGTATCAAAAACTCTCTCTTCAGCTTTCTTTTAGATGTGATAAAATATATATCAATTTCCCCAAGCTTGATTTTATAAGAAACTCAACTCAATCACTATTATCAGTAACATCATAAGGAGATTATCTACACAAACAGGATATTATAGTACAAGCTGAACTGTTGCCTAGGTTTGCTGTACCTAATCTATACACACACACACACACACACACACACACACACACACACACACACACACACATGTGGGGAGGGCTTTCAACTATAAACTTAATTACAAACACAATTTTCTTGTTAACTTCTTTCCACTGCACTGTAATTCCAAGAATTACTTTGTTGTCCTACTAAAGCATTCTAGATTGCTCTGTGTATTAGATATGGGCTTGGCCCTGGGGTTGCAAAAACAAGCAGGGAAAACAGAATTTCACTTCTATGGAGAGCATATCACACACAGAGCCTCATTCATGTCTGAGATGGACATGCCTGTGATGCCATCTAGACTGGGATATTGAGAGCTACACATGCTATTTACACACTAAGAGGACATATGCTCTTGTGTACAGCCAACAGCTCTTCCCTTGAGTGTGATGGTTCTACAGAAACACAGGTTGAGTGTTTGGGGTGATTAACTATTAATAATGAGGACCAGAACTAAATAAACCAGATAGCAACATCTTTGCTTCATGCCAGTGACAGGGAAACTATGATTAAAACATATTTAGTGACTTCTAAATATCATTGACCCAATTCAGAGAGTTAGTGATCTGAAGTTTGAATGTAGGTCCTCTGATTCCCAGATCAGGCCTTTCTTACCTTGTCAGAGTTACACTGTGATATTTCTTTTCACCTCTTGAACACCCCAGATAGTGGATAGATAAGTTACTAAGCCTCTGTGTGAGTGTACTAAGAACTCTGTAGCTCAACAATGAACAAGTAAACGAGTCAGTTATGCACCCATAACCAAATGTCAAATAATTTTCAGTCATATGACCTTGAAACAAGATTATGAAGCTCTGGTCTTTTAAAGGTCAAAATTTTAGGAAGTAGGTACTCAGATCCAGAGTGATTGCAAAAGACTGATTCTTATGCTGTCCTAATGAACACTGGGTTTTCTTCAACAGGAGCTCAATATTATTGCAAGTTACAGTGTACTGTATGCACCCATGGATTTTATTTAGTCTATACGTGTATTATATAATAAAATCCAAATTATGTTTCAGAAATACATCTAAAACACACAAACTATTTCTTTTCTAAAATGGTTGTTTTTGCTAGTATTGACAACTATTGTTTAAATATAGTATAGAATTACTGACAGAAATACATAGATACACAGATAGATTTCACAAGACTGTTTTTCCACAGAGATTCTTTTGGTATTTATTTAATTTTTTAATTTTTATTATTTATTTATTGGGTTGGTATTTAGCTATGGTGTTATGTGGGGGTTAGAGGACATGCATTAGTTAGTTCTCTCCTTCTAACATGTGGATTCTGGGGATCAAACTCAGATTCTCAGACTTGGTAGCAGGTGCTTTTCCCCCCAAGCCATCTTTCTGGCCCCCTGACAATGGCTTTGAAAGAACCCGTATGAATGTTCTATTTTGTTTTTTCTTCCTCTACTTATCATCAAGCCATCTTTCACTGATGTTTATTGGACCTTTATGTCTCTCAATAAATTTTCTGAACTTAGTTTGTCTTAATATTGAAAGATGTATAGAAATAAAATACATACAGTACCAATCTGGTGGTTCGAATGAAAGTGGCCCCCATAGACTCATAGGAAATGGTACTATTAGGAGGTGTTGACTTGTTTGGTGAATCAGGTATGGAAGGAAGTGTGTCACTGGGGATGGGCTTTGCAGTTTCAAGTGCTCAAGCCTGGCCCATGGCTCTTTCTTCCTGCAGCCACAAGATCTAAAACTCTTAGCTACCTGTCCAACACCATACCTGCCTGCATGCCACCATGCTTCCCAATATGATAATGAACTAAACCTCTGAACCTGAAAGCCAGCCTCAACTAAATGCTTTTTTTTTTTTAATAAGACTTGTGGTGACATGTAATAGAAACCCTAACTAAGACAACTTCATATTATGACAATAAAGAGTTTATATGATATTGTTGGTAATATATACCATTGGTTGATTAATTAAAACTGTGGCAATCAAAAATGAGGAAATTCTTATACACCTTCTTCTCACAATAAATCTTAAACATTACTAGTGTAAGGCAAGCACATTCACGTTTACCTATAATTATAGTGTTCAAGAAGCTGAGGCAGGAGTACTGCACTGAGTTTGAGGCCAGACTCATCTATAACATGAGACTCTTTCTCAAAAAAATAAATAAAATAAAGGAAGAAGAATTTAGTACTGATTACAAGAAAATTCTAAAGGTTTACTAATTTCCCAGACTGGATCACAGCAATGATCTACAGTTCCTGACTGTGTTTCATGAGTATACCAAATATTACTTGAAGCAAAAAAGCAAAAATTTAAAACTTGAAAAAAGCATGTTTATCAACTTCCAGAAAGTTACAAATGTTGATTTCCATCACTGCCAATGTCTCCTATTAGCTACTGAGAATCCACACAGCATCCTGAGAGTCACCGTCCCCGTGCCGCCTCATCATAATTCATTGTCACTCCCACTCAGGAAGCAACAGGTCCCCAGTGAGTCCACTCCTGCTGTTGCCAAGATCCTGCCTATGATAGTACTGGTTTTGTTTCTATTAAATTAGTCTTGATTAATCCAGAGATTAACAAAACCCATAGAAAAGAACAGAGCTTTCTACAATTGACAAAGGCAATAACTGACTCGTTTTTCCTCTGTGATTTGATGCATAATTTACAAAGGGTTAGGGGGAAAACATTTCAAGGTCCTGTATTCATTTGGTTGGATCTGCTGTCTTCTGTACCGCCTGGCTCGGAGCCACCCTCTGTGGCTCACACTCTGACTACATTTGTAGTTCACAACTCCCAACTTATTTCTTCCTTTTGTAGTGACTATTCCAGCTCCTGCAGGTCACTGGATTATATCTTAAATATTTTTCTTACTACAGTGTGGCCTTATTTAAAGAAAGAGGGGACACTTGCATGAAACGCCACTGAGGAAAAGTCGGTCATCTGCAGGACACAGGGCTACTGTTCCTATTCAGGGCTTTGTTTTAAATCTTGCCTTGTTTCTCCTCAACAAACCCTGGCACAATGCTGTTGCCTGCTCCCTCCCAAACTCAATACAGGTTGCTGGGTCCCTGAATATGCGAGCAGGGCAAAGCTGGGCTTCCCATGAAAATCAAGTCAATGACCTGCCTCGTTGGCTTCTTGGGAACCAAAAAACAACCATAATTTTTCATCCGCTTCGTTCTCAGGCGTTGTCAGTGCTCGCTCGCTCAGGTTGTAATGCAATACACAACGCGTCAATTCCCCAAAGCCAGTTCACCATGCATGATTTAATTACAGCCATTGGACAAACTCTCTCCACCTCTTCGAGCAAAAATTCATTGACCTGACTCCGAGAAATATTTCCTTCAATAGCGTGCATTATCAGGATTATCCAATCAAGGGGAAGAAAATGAAGTGGTGTCAACATTGGTTTGTTAAGAAATCCTAAAGTATGACCATAAAAGTCTTTATCAGCAAACTGCTGATCCTGAAAGACCCAAATTCAGTCAACTGACAGCAAACTGACAGGCTCTCTGTTTCCCAGCCCGCTGCACCCCAACTGGAGAAGCCACAAAGACAGGGAGCATTGCAGCCACTCTTATTCAAATCCCTCACACTCTGCAGTTGGTGTGGAAGTCAGATATACAAAATTATGCATGGTTTTTTTTTTCAGAATTTGCATGTAAAAGATTGTGCAGAGGCTTCAATTCAGGTTGCTTCCCTGTGACCATAGAAACATTAGAAAAGTTAGAAAATTCAGTCCACTGAACTTCAAATGACTTTATTAAAGTGCCACTAATCAGAGTTAAAAGACAGAAGGTTTTAGTGTCTGAGCCAACAAAGTGAGTAACTCCCAAAGTCTAATGACCAACTAAGAAAGCATTACTTAAACTATAAGAAAAGGGGGTGAGGGGAACTCGCTGGAAGCAAATTAAATAAGAAAACCTCCCTTGCCTTCGGAAGACTGATCTCACTGAGGAGGACAGCCCACTGACTTGTGATACAGCCGAGCATGTTGCTCTCTGCCCTTGCACCCCTAAGCTGAGAAAATCCACCTGGTTAACATCAGAGGCCTGCCCTACATAGATTTGCTCAGTGCATGCAAGTCAGACTTAGAGAAATCCACAGCTGCACGTAAGGCAAATAGAGTAAGGTTTCCACACCCCATTCCTGCTGAATCACAGGTGAAATAAATTCCAGCATACAAATGTAAGCCAAGCTCATAAATAATGCAGGGAGAGAGGAGGTACACAGGGAGAGAAAAGCTGTAAGGTGCCACTAAGACTAGTCAGTAAAATTACCTTTATTTCAGTGCTAGTTATGGGGAAAGTTCTTAATCCCAGAAAAAATTAAAGGAAAGCAAGTTACTTAAATGAAAATAATGCGTATCACCACCATTTTCCTCCTGCCTTCTCAGTCATTTACACAAAGTCTTCCTTGTATGTTTCTCTATGGCCTAAATTTGTGGTTATCAATGGAAGAAACATGGAATGCACCAAATTGCAAACTCAGCACTGGAAATGCCCGATGCTTTTTCTCCTTAAGTGTTTCTTCACTCTTCATCGCTGTCAATCACATCAAGGCAGAAGATTATCTGCACACCCAGTGTTCCCACCAGGATGTTTTCTCAGCTCAGAAACTCTAAAACACTTACTTGTTAATCACTCACAATGCTTTCGCCAAGTGTCTGCTATAACTGGACTACAGTAAGGTGTTTGTTACATGAGCAGTCTGCACTGTGACCAAATTGCATTCAGACCGCTTACATTAGGAAAAAGAGATGCCTATCTATACATGGATGCAACACGTGTCTTCGACAGGCTATGGAAATATAGCAAGGCCCATGAACATGTGCACAGTTGACCTTGTGTGTTTGTGTCTTTGCATCTACTTGGCAGTCAACATTGCAGACATAAGGAGCCCAGGGATAAGGACGACATCAGGTCAAGGAGACCATAATTCTGGAGGGGAGGTGGATTCTATAATTCTATACAATAGATATAGCATTTGCGATGCTAACAAAATGATTTAAATTAAGAAGATCATTGAGGGACAAACTGGTTCTATCTGGATAGTAACCAAGGATACCTCTCAAAGTAGTGTGTTTGACCTATAGAAAAAGCAATAAGAAAGAATCTTCCAGAGAAGGACTTAATAAGATTTGCCATTATGAAAACAGGGGAAATCTGATGTTTGGGTACTGCTCTGGGATTTCTAGTAAATGAAACCAGGAGCATCTTCCCCTGACTCTACTGGCCAGTCTTCCTGAGCTCACAGGAGAAGGGATTAATCGGCAAGAGGCTCCTTCTCTTTCTAAACTATTGGTATTTGAGTGAGTACTCTGTCAAAGTCATTTACTAACCAATTCCCATCTATACTTTTTCTAAGTAATTGAAACAACCATTCAGCAAAGGAAACGGAATCTAGGACACATACAATACAGGAAAATGATAAACTTCCAATGCAGACCCAACTCCAGGGCCATGTCACATCCTTTGGGCCTATTCTGCCCAACCTATAGCACTACTTGATAGTCATTAGAAAAATTTGCATTATAGCAGTTGAACCAGAAGTTTCCAGACATATAAAATTTTAAATTGAACAGTCTTGCAAGGAAATGCACCGAAATGCCCTCTTCTGGGTACTTCTAATTCATACTATAAGCTAAATCTCTTACATGGCATGACTGGAGGATCAGCTCAGTTTCTGTTGGTTGTTTTTGCTTTGTTTACTTATGCTTTATTTTATATTATTTCAGGGTGGGTTCACCTTTATATTTTCAGGACATTGATATTATCATGAGAAAAACCTTCTCTGTAGGAGACTTTCAAATTAACATACTTAAGAATCCTTCTAACTTGTTTTTTATGTAGTCCCTCGTTGGTATACATCACATGTGCTGCTACGACTTTCTATAGTGCAGTCTCCCACATGGTCTCTCCACACGTGATGTTTTCAAGTTACTATTGTGAAGCAGGACAGTTCTTCTAGCAGACAATCCTGACAAACTCAGATCTTGACCTTCAGGTCTACCCCACGGAAATGTACCTCAAAAAAAAATTCTGCAATCTTCCAAAATAGCAACACAACCGGTGAAAACCTTTCAGGGACATTTCTACTTTGTTTATATTAAAAGTATTTTGTGTGTGTGTGTGTCCACAAGATTTTCAACCAGTTTGTCTGTATTTATGTATTCAATCACTATGTGTTATATAGCTGCAAGAAAACAGCTTAATAACAGATGTGGCCACGGCTCTTGCTAGTTGGAGCGGGGACCTAAATCTTATGTCTTAGGAAAATAAATATTTTGCAAGTATAATGAGGTGATTTATCATGCTGAACAGAATGTATTGTCTAATAAATATGTAGAAAAATCAAACCAGGTAATATGGTCACCCTTCCATTCCGATAAGGACATTTCAAGTTCTAACAGAGATGGTGGTGACCTTTAGCATCCCAAAACAGGAGGACACTTAGAAGTCACAGACTCAGACACTTGACTCCAGTATGAAGAAAACACAAAGAAAACATTTCATACACGAGAATAGAATGTCACAGAGCACTTCAGGATGCTGCTGTGAAGACACGCAACACACTTCAGACTAGGTAAATTGCTACTACAGTTAGATACAGTCCTGTTTCAGCCTCTAATATGGTATAAAAGTAAAGAAAAATACATCATGTACTAGTGTACTCAATTGCATAACTATAACTTCCAAACCATGCCCTCACAATTAATTCACTTGTTCTAGTAAAAATAATAAAACACTTTGCATTTCAGTTATTTTCACAAATAATTTTTACTACTCCATTAAATCTATATGCCAATCAAACAACTAAGGAGATTGAAAATTCTCCTAGAGTTTTGTTTTAGTTCTGAATAAGCAAATAAACCAATTAACTGTAAATTCTAATGTAGATGTAATCATTGATTCAGACTTTAAGTTGTTAATTGAGAGTGATGATGAATATATTTTTTTTAATTTTTAAAGAGCAGGTTAAATAAATTCAGTCACCCTGAAGTGAGTTTTGTGGGAACTGGTGGTCTTTATATTATTCTTCATGTTTTTCTTGTGATGATCTTATCCTATCTGGTTAGATATGCATGAAAGCCATATCTATATATATATAATAATATGGTACATATTTATACTATATAATGATACAGATAAGTTTCATATGTTTAGGACAAGAAATGACAAAATGTTATTTCTTACTAGTGACCACATGAAAAATTTGAATAAAAGTAGACCACTGAAAAAGCAGCCAGGTTTCCACTTTGACTTAAACAAAACATGCAAATAATACATTTACGATTTCAGTAATAAAACAGATACAAATTAAAATAATATTCAAAAATTTAAATGTCATAGGCTAGTATAATGAAACACCCAAATAATCATATTTTATAATATAAATCACTTGAAATGTGATTCATAATTGTTTGAGCCTAATAAAAACTTTTGCTAGTGAAATATCTTATTTAAATGAATTAATTTGCATAAAATGATGTCAACTATAGAGTTTATCAACTCCAGTTATTACTATGAAATTTTAGAAGTTCATAGACTAATCATTAAATTCACTTTACACACTCTTAAAATGTATTTCACAGAATTACTTAGTGTAATACTGACATTATCATAAATTGTTTATTATTATTGTCCAACATTCAAAAATACCCAGGTATTTTTTTCTAGGAAAAAAAAAACCTTTATTTTATACCATTTGGTAAATTCTTGGAACAAAATATTTTGTATATTTCCTGTAACTTTGGTTTATATGCCCTCAAAGTTTTCTTTCTGCATAACAGTATTGAACATTTTGTAAAATGAATGAAAAAGGTATTTAGGAAGCCATTACTCTTTTGGATATGATGGAAAGCCACGCATAGTCTCAATAAATCAATGTTCTTAGAAGACACAAAAGAATTCCAAATCCTCTACTTAAAACACCAAATGTCTCTGTATGGCAGTGAGTGCTCCAGATGGCTAACCACGTTTCAATTATGCTAAATTCCGCTTTTCCTCAAGGGTTCTTTTACTATTGCATGCAGACTTTACATTAAAAGCTAGGCTGTGTGTTGATGGGTGCACGCAACTATTTCCTTATATGTAAATGCAGATTTTTCTCTAGTTGGGGAAGAACATAAGGGAATCCCAATGCCTTAACAACACATTGGTATGGACTATAAACCCACATCTGCGGGTATGGTCGATTCTGAAGAGTTCTGGTCCACCACCGATCAACTTTCATATGCATGGATGTACTGTCTTCTCATGGTTTTGCTTCTTCTGAGTTCAGAACGTGAGAGTTTGGGACCCCACAGCAAGTCTCATTTCACGGTCACAGACATTACAGTCATCCATCTGCCATGTCCATTTCAAATTATAATGTTAGAAACATTCCAGATAGTGACTTTCTCAGGGCATCTCATGTGCTGTTTACAACAACTTATACAGCCCACTCAGTGAAACCATTTGAATACATTAGCTCATCCTAAAAGGAATTAGAAAGGCATTTTTAATGAGTGCTGTGAAAAAATCTGATTTCAGTCCTTCATATGCTGGTCTCCGGTGGCTCTCTGGGCCTTCCTTGTTTCCTGTACTTACAAAAAAGCACTTTTCTCATCTCTACTTCACCCCTTTCATCAACTAAGCTCACCTTATACATCAAAAACAACCGTGATGACAGACACTTGTAATGCTGGTCAACTAATGCTCACATACTGCAGGAGTTTCAAAGGGCATCAACGTTAAGAAAAGCAACTTTCCATTGATATCCCTTTGCTCCTGCTATCTGTGCTACTCCCACTGCAAAGCGCCTTGCCTGCCTCCCCCTATCTCCCCCCCCCCACTCCGCTCCCCTCCCAAGCTTCGGCAGCCACTGCTCCACTGCTCCTGTGTTTCTGCTTCTGCTAGGCAAGCGCCACTGCTGCAATTAATGCTGCTGCTGCTGCTGCTGCTCCTACTCCTGCACCACTGTTATTCCTCCTCTCCACCACCATAACTGTTACCGCTACCCCCTACCACTGGTGCAGCTGGTACCGCGCCATCCCTATAGGACTCCCCCACAGCCTCCGCTTCTACCCTACCACAAATACTGAAACACTGTCGTCACTCTTGTCTGTGCTGATGCAGCTACTTCAGAGAAATGGAACCAAGCTCATCATCCTCAGAGCTGCTCTCCTGATTGTGCAAATGTGGGATTCTCCTTTTGTGTACGAAACAGGAGACTACTAGAAGGCTCTTGCTATGTTGTCCTGTGTGCTATTTCATCACCCCCACTTCAGGTCTCTCCCAGGAATTTTCCTTAAACTTTTGAAGATACTTTATATCATAAAAGAATGTCAACACAACCAATTCTCATGGATAGTAGCATTTGAGAATGAATCAAGCTAAAACATTTACTTATAAAAATCAAATATTTTCCAAAATTCTTTAGATTTTGCCTTGTTTAAATTATAATATAATTATATATAATTAATATTATATTAAATTATATATAAAAGAATATATAGATTACAGATTAAGAGGCCTTGATAAGAAAGGAAATTGGAGAACAATATTTTGTTAGGTTCTAGTACTTTTTATAGAGAGATTGCTTTTCACATTCAGTTGACTGAGATTATACTTCTATGTTTAAATCATTTTCGTCCATAGCTCATTCTAAAAGATCTCAAAGTGAAATTTGTAATTTATACTACTTACACATAGAGAGAAAAAGACTGTACCAATGTATGACAAACAAAATGAAAATACCAGTTAAACATTGTCCTAACACCATTCTCTAGAGCTACAGTCAGAATATATGGCAGTTTGGGCTGACAGCTCAAACCTTGCTCCAACCTTTTCTAACTGTGCTACATGCAGTTAACCCATCCTCTCTGAGCCTCCACTTCACCATCTGTAAGATGGTGCCAGCAATAGCACTTATTTCTAAGCACCATTTTTAGCTTGCATGAAAGAGCCGAAGCACCCATCTGTTGTGGCTGAATGCTAGTTCTTATTGTCTCAGGAATAGTAATTTGTTATTGCCCAATGTTCATATTCAATAAATGCCTGGTAATCACTTACTAACTACTAGTATAACTAGAAAGATGTTCTAAAAAAAAAAAACACTGAGTAATTGTACTTCCTGAGGGAGATCTACAAATAAGCCCTCTAAACAGTCAAATGACTAGGGGGCCTCCGGGGAAACAAGGATTTCTGGAAAGCAGAGATTATAGTAGCATAGATGATCCTGTTCAAAAGGAAAGAAAGATGGCAGAGATTATATTTTCACAGAGTGGGTCTGGACCTAAACAAGAAGGAAAGGCAGGCATTAGAAATGATGACCCTAGACCTGGGTGCAGGAAAGAGCCTCTTGACTGGAGCTGGGGCCCACTTAATTACATACTGATGTTTCATACTAAATTATTTAAAATCAGGAAAGAACAAAGATAGGCAATTCTAACAGACATCCCATTAGCAATTCACACAAGTCAAAAATTGAGGAAATCCCTATCTAAATGTAACACTGCCCTAGTTTGCATTCTTGTTGCTGTGATCACACATCAGGAGAGGATTTATAGGGTTTACACTTGCAGGTAACAGTTTGTCACTGAGAGGAGTAGGACAAGAGCTCAGGCGGTGGATGAAACAGAGACCATGTAGGAACAATGCTTACTGGCTTGCTCTCTCCAGCTTGCTCAACTGCTTTTCTTACATAGGCCCAAATCACTGGCTGACAAGGGAGATGGTATAGCACTGCTCACAGCGGCTGGGCCCTCCTTCGGTCATTGTCAATCAAGGAAATACCCCCCAAGACATGCCCATGGGCCAGTCTGATGGAGAGCAACTCTCCAGTAAGGATTCCTCGTCCCACTTGGGTCAAGCTGACAACCAAAATCAGCCACCACAAACACTAAAAGCTTGTATTTACTGGATAAATAATGAGTCAAGGAAACCAACTGGTGACACCTCTTGGTGCAGCTGTCTTTTAGTTCTCCTGATACAGTATGACACTGGATGCTGCAGTGTGGATCTGAAGCTGGGCTGCTAGATCCCAGAGCACTCAACAGTACTCCAGGGAATGGACGCTGGGGTAAGAATGGGGACCAGAATGTCACGTATTCACAAGACTCTAGAACTAAGCCCTCTGGTTCTGATGTCTCTGGTTACTACTTACAGACAAGTAGACGCCAGCCCAAGGCCATGGCCAGGAGTGAGGCCAGCATTCTCCTGCCTGTATCATCCATCTCCCTACAAAACTGGAATTCCTAAGTGGTATTCACCCTCTGCTGAAACAACCCAAGTAAACACCTCAAATTGGTCTGTCCAAAGGCTGAGATGATAGCTCTCATGGCTGTACATATATAGTATCTCAAAGCAGAAATACAGAATCAACTTCCAAATTGTACAAACTATACAAGGTCATGCTTGTCCAGATACAACTAGATACAAATCCTTCTTTTTCTCATTACCTTACATAGCCTCAGATAGAGTTCATTTCTGACGCTTTCCTAGGTTGGAAGCCAACATGCTTCTTGGTACTCAGCTTGGGCATATTGGAAAATACAGAAAGAAGCCTAGTAGGAGGTCTCAGACTTTGATCAGACATTGATGGAGTATCCTGAGAGATATGAGGAAGTGGGAGCTCCTCTTTGATCTCTTTGTTCCCTGTCTCTATGAGGGGAAACGGCCATCTTCCTGCTTTTCATTTCCTGGTCACTATAAGGTGGGCAGCTTACTACATTAAGTGTTCCTTGTGTCATGAACTATCTTCCACATGTGCCCAAAAGCTACTGGCCAACCATCCATAGGCTGGAATCCTACAACCGGCAGATCCAGCTGTAGCTTCACAATGTCTGAGTTCACTGCCATAGGCCTTTGTTGGTTGCCATGGACATGTGTCTTCTGCAACCTGTCTTCATGATACAAATCCCGTTTACAGTTAGGTTCCTTATTAGCAATCCCACCACTAATAGTCTGTGTTCATTAACAGTTAACTTACTGAATTTTCCTTTTCCCATAGCCACTACTAGAAAGCAAAAACCAACTCATTCATTTCTGAACATTTAATTAGGAGACACACTTAGTTATATCCATGTTAGAGACACTCCTTCAAAGTCAGCTTAACATCCAAATTTAATTTAGCTAACGACAGATGTGATCCACAGCAAATGCAAATGTTCTGTTTTCTAAGCATGTCCTTCCTCTCCTCTTCTTGATTTGTTTTGTTTGCCACAAGGTCTCCCTTTGAAGCCCAGGCAACCTTTGGGCTTTCCATCCTCCCTCACTGTATTGATTTATACTTCTCCTAACTATTAATTAATGCTTCGTTTAATCTGATATATTCATGTTCTCTGAAATTGGACACTATTAACTCTTTCACAGAAATATTAGTTGAACCTATTTTCTGACTCAAAAGCCAGTGTTCTTCACCAAGCTGCAATTGAAACTGTAAGCTCTGTTGGCAACATAGACTAGCCCCAAAGCTGTCAATCATCTTTGCATATCCCTTAAAGTTTCATCTTTTCATCACATTGTCATGTGATAATTTATGATGATGTATAATAATTAGGAGCAGAGAAGTGTATTAGAAAGAACAAAAGCATTGGAAACAAATGAAACCACATCCAAGTCTATCCAATACAATGTGCTCCCGTCATCATGGTTGAGTATACAGACCTTTTTTATACACCTTCTGCCTAGAGACGGAGTCACCCACAGTGGGCTGGGTCCTCCCACATGAATTGTCAACCAAGGCAGTGCTCCAAAGACAGGTAGCCAATCAATCTTATCAATCTGATCAATTCTTTAGTAGTTCCCTCATGCCAAGTGATTCCAGGTTGTGTTCAGTTAACAATAAAGGCCGATCAGTACGTAGGTGCCAGCCCTGCCTTTAGGGTCACTGCACATTTAACATTTATTTCTAATGAAATTGCTTCATTTCTTCTGTTACAGCACTCACAAACAAAAGGCACCAGAGGGAAAGAACTGGAAGCAGAATGAACACTTTCCACCATAATCCTTCATAGAAACAAAATGTAAAAATTGCACTATGCAGCAGACAGGTGAGGATGTCCAAAGATTTACTGTGCAGAAATATTCCACATAAGTGATTAAATTAAGCGAAGGCCTTTACAGTCTGAATACAGCCTGACGTTCCCTTTCCGATATATTTGCTGAAAACTCAATGTCCCTTTTAATACTTTATAGCCTTCCCTGGCTGGGATATAGCTTAGAAATGCTATCTATACTGAACAGGTATGTAAACAGCCTATGAACTAAAGAGTGCTTGTCTGGGTTTACATTATAAAAGAGAAAACAAAATGGATTTTGTGAGTTACCTAAAATAAAGTAAATGTCTGTGAAACAGTATTTTAAAAACAAGATTCACTTTTCTCACTTAGCTAAAATCCCTTCAGTTCTGAGCTTTTCCCTCTAGCTCACTGGCCACTCACTGTCTTTTACAATCTATGTTTGTACTGGATTTTAGGTAATGAAGAAAATGACTGTAGCGACATTTTAATGTGCATCTTTAATAATTCCCTTAAATGTAAGTGCTTGGTTTATTCCCATTCACATTCATGTCCTTAGATGTGTCGGCATCAACCCCGTGTAAACAGTAGCTATTACCTTGACCAGCAGTTTTTTACATTTTGTGAACCCATTGCTTTCTGTGGACCACACAGGGAGCAGATAATCTAATGAAGGAGCCTCAGCAGTAAGCCAAGCAACACTGAAGAACAATCCACAGCACTGTGAGGCACATTTTCCTCCTAAGGCTTATTGAGGGGTTGTGTTGTGTTTATAGACAAAAACACAAAGACCAAAGAGGTTGAGCATCTACCTGAAGCTCCCACCACAGGTAGGGCTTTGAACAGGCTACTTTTCCTTTTAAATCCCACTGACCAGGGGACTGGAGAGATGGCTCAGAGGTTAAAAACACTGGTTTCCTCCTTCAGAGGTCCTGAGTTCAAATCCCAGCACCCACATAGTGGCTCAAAACCATCTATAATAAGATCCAGTGCCCTCTTGGGATATGCAGGTGTGTGAGGGAACATTCATATATTAAAAAAATAAAAAATAAATCTGAAGGTCCTGTTCACAAAATTTCAACATGAAGTATGCCTATGTGCCTAATATTAACAATAATAGAGAGGTCCTCTAAAAATTGAAGTGTATGTCAAATCTTTAATAGAGGATTGAAAAATGATTAGGAAATACCAAAGTCACAAGGATAAAATTTAAATTATAGTTGTATTTCGTCAGTTATTTATACCTTATCTCAGCCTTTATCAACAAAAGGAATGTGTTTCGGCCACTTTAAAAAGTATGTTTTTCATGTGTTTAGGGGATTGTGTATATGGGTATGGACGCCAATGAATGTTTAAGAGTTATGGAAGTCAGAGGTCAATGATAGCCTTGTTTCTCAGGCGCTGTCTGCTCTGGGTTTTGAGACAGAGTCTCATTCTTAGGCTGGAGTTCAGCAAGGCGTCTGGGCAAGCTGTCCAGTGTCCCTCAGGGTCCTTCAGACAGTCTCTAAGGTAGGAGGGAGGGTGAGACTCTCTAAGTAAGGTGGGATATGGTGAAGTTAACAGTGAGCAAGCAGCATGCCAATGTCCTGTCCCACAGGTTCACTCTTCTATGCTGCTGCAGCTCACCCCAGCGCCACCCGGAGTCCAGCATTGTTAAACAGAAGAGATTCCTTTAGCATACATATCTGCTCTTGGATGCAGAGTGACTCTTTACATGGCAATAAAGGCATTGATTGACTCACAGAGACACACAGAAGAGAGAATACAGGATTAGCCACCTCTATCAGGTCAGCCATGTGTGCCCAGTTGGACCATGTTCTTGGAAAGCGAGATTGACCCTCCTGTCCAAAGCCATCTTGTCCCACAAAGAAAACTATGCTCCCACTTCAGTCATTTCTCATTAAGTCAGGGGTCAAGTGGCGTTCCCAGTCTGCCAGGCCCTGGGCTCAGGACACTCAAGATTCATTACCGACTTCCAATTAATTACAACCTCAATGGAAAGATAATTTCTGTATTTTATTATTCAGAGTAATAAAACAGTAAGAAGTTGACCTTACAACACAGGCTGCCCTGGCCCACACAAACACAAACATAAATGGCTATTTTAATGGTTTTACTGGGTGATTTAATACACTATCTTTAAAAAAAAAAAAAAAAAAAAACAGACCATGACTCAACATTATGTAGCAATCGCACACTCTGAGCAAAAACACCCTGACAGAGGCAGAAGCAGTTCAGTAACATTTAGTGGCAATTATGGTTCAAAGCTCCATTATTACACAGTTTGACATAATCACACTTAAAACCAGCATTAAAGCAATGGATAAAATATGGGCCTCATTTTACATACTACTTCTAGTAAAAATGTCACAAATCTGAAAATTGCTTATAAATTTGAAAGAATCGTGACAATACTTAATACACTTTCAAATTTAAAGACATACAGCTTCTCCAGAACATGAAGTAAATTTCTAATGATTCTATGGAAAATTTCAGAGACGTTGTCACGTACAAGCAAAGTTACTTTCCTTTTCTGAGTGCCCATGAGGTCCGGGGGGGCAACAATCTGGTTGGGGCCCTGACAGTTTCATGGAGTGGGAAGATGTGAGCTGGAAGTGGGCGAGAAGCATCATCCATGAGCCACATTTCACAGTCTAGCTTCCTGCTTCAAGTTCATTTCAGTGTTCATTTGAGAAGTCTTTGTGGGGTTCATCGGCCTGCTGGCGTCTCAGGCTAAAGAGCAGAGTCAACACTGATTGTAGACTGGGAAGTGAACCATTTCCACTCTGTGACACCTTTGCCACTCAGGTCTGTCATGTGAGTAGACAGACTGTCAATCACTTCTTGTTATCACTCTCTCTGAGGCTGCAAAATCTTCCTGGTACTCACAGCCTAAGCCTCTCCCCATCCTCAGCCCCTCCCCCATCCTGTCATTCTTTTCCTGTAGGTCAGATGTTCCCCCTGGGAAGAGTGGGTGTAACTGTCACTCATGTCCTTTTTAACATGTGAAACCCTGTCACATCTTTAAAACAGCAATGGTTCTGTTAGCTTACAGCTTTAGTGGTTTCCATTCTTAATGAAAAGAGACAATCTAAGCCACTGATGGCTAGAGACAATATCAAGTTTTTTAACCACTCACTAATGCTTTAAGAAGAAAAAAAGTTCCCTGGTAGGTTAAGGTAGTTTTTGTAAAAATCTTCATTGTCAGGTTCCCCTTTGAGGCATTGGAGAGCCACTGTCAAAAACACTGACAGGAACCTTCTCCAGGTACTTGAGAGAATTCACCCTGGAAGCTTCTCCCAGTCACAAATCAGCTGGCAGAATTTCACTTCTGTAATTTACCTTGTTCATAGTGTGAGAAGATGGAGAGAAGCTGGTGGGTGGTGAGGGAAGAAATTAGTCTAAGAAACAAAGAGATGAAAGTTACAGATTTCAGTGACTTGGAAGCCTAGCAAAGGAAACATTTAACATGAGCAAGAGAAAGACTAAGGCAATAGACATTGAGAGAATTAGATACAGTGAGAATCCTCAATGACAATGTGATAACCAGCATGTGTTCATCATGGGCACCAGGAGTCCCCTTAGCAGTGACCACCCAGCCTTTCAGCGGAGGAGTCCTCTGACTCTGTGTCTTTCTAATCATGGCAGAGGACAAGCCACAAAGAGAGCCATTCTGAATACATCTCACAAGCAGAAATTTTTGAAAAAGTACTTTCTTAGCATAGGTGCCCCCAAACCTAATGAATTGGTAGGATACTAAAGGGACTGAAATTTTAATAAAGGAAAAATGAAATGGAGTAAATAACTCTGAAGATTAATTTTATCAGTCAAAATTTGTCACTAAAACAGTTAAAGATGCACTTAAAATGTGCACCGTGGATGTAATTGGCCTTAAATAATCCTAGCTATGACACAGTGTTTCAATCGTTTTAAAATACAGTAGTCAGTAATAAGAAAATAACCTCCGGATGCTTTTCATTTGGAATTGTCCTTTGAGACAGAACTTCACTGTGTAGCCTAGGCTGGGCTTGAACTCATGGTGACCCTCCTTCATCGAACGCCTGAAGACTAGATCATTCACTGTTTCATCTGACCAGTACTGGCAGTTTGTCTCATTTTTCAAGACAGTTTCTCATATATCTCAGCTGGACTTCAGTTTCTGATACATCTGCCTCCACCTCCCCTAGGATTACAAGTGTGTGCTGCCATGTGAGACTTCTGATTGCTTTAAAAACACACACTCAGGAACTCTAATACGGAGCTGGATTCTTCACTTTCAACTGCAGTGGCTGCTGCCCATGGGACACTTCTGGAGGATGCTGAGCCTGCACATCTCACACCCCACACAGTGCTCCTCATCAGAAGGCACATCCTCCTCCCGTTCCTCACCTCTCCTACTCCAGATGCTCCCCCAGTCCTCAGCTTGGGGTCATGGTCAGCATCACTAACTTATCTGCCTGACTGCAGCAGGTAAGAAGCTTTAGAACAATAAAACCTGTCAAATATGAGCTCCTTTTGCCTCTACATCTCCACTGCTGTGGTTACCGGTCCACTCTACCACACCCAGGCATGATATCACTTTTTAAAGATTTAATAACAAATACAGGAGTAAAAGCAACGTAATTTTTAAAACAATTGCTGTATCTGTGGAGTAACAACTTTTCTCCTGATACCAAAAAATGACTAAGCATGTACATAGGGACTGAGCTGGTATATGTAGGTATTCATCAGAATATTTGTGCCTGTGAGCCAGAGATCAATATCAGGTTCACGGTCAGTATTCATGGCGAAATTGAAGGCCAGTTTCACTCAAAATAAAAAATAAATGCTCTTTATAATCAATTATACTAGATGAAGTCTCTAGTCTTGATGGCTTATCAGTGTTCTGTGTTAGACAGGATGAGTTATACACAGAGAATCAGTGCTCTGCACCCAACTGAGGGCTGAGGTGGTGTGAAAGAAAGCTCCAACTGACTGTGCTTGAGAAGCAACTGTCTGGGGAGGCCCGTTTCCACTGCAAAGAGCCACTAACAGAAACTGTTTGCTTTTATAATGAATGAAGGGAACCTGACACTTCAAGCAAAATACTTGACAAGGTAGGTTGTTACTGGTAAAATCTGAGCTGACAAGTCAAAATTTGGATTGTGAATAATTCCTAACCATCCCCAGGAGTTTTGTTAGTGAAGACAAATGACAAATGCTATGCTATGTGTCATCATGAAAACAGGTGCTCAGATCTCTAGGAGGAGACACTAGAGCAAAGTCACACACTGTCAGCGGACTGACTTGCAGTAACAGGTGGCTGCAAGAACACATCTTGAGGAAAGACTGGGTCCTCACTGGATGATGCTGGAGGAAAGCCCTGCTCGCATACAGTGTGGATGAAGCTAGACCTTCGTCCCTCATCTTATAAAAATGGACTGAAGATGAAAGGTCAGACCTCAAGCTGAACTGTTAGAGTAAAACACTACCCACAATGTTCTTTGATCCAAAATAGTGATCTTGCTTCATTGTTGTTGTTGTTGTTTTTGTTCTTGTTCTTGTTGTTAAAAGCTCAAAAGTACAGACTGGAAAATTAAAAAAAAAAAATGGGCAAATACAAATCAGACTAAAAAGATTTTACAGTGATAGAAACAACCAACACATTAAGAGAAAAACCTATAGATAAGAAAACAGTCTAAAGGGATGTGTCTGACAGGGGCTTGGTGTTGATAATATATGAGAAATTTAAACATTTCAATAGCATCAAATTAAGCAACAGAGTAAAATCATGGGTATAACATGAGATAAAAGTTGTATGTGGCCAAAAGGTCTGTAAATGATCAACATCAAAGAGCTTCAGGCAAGCATGAACCAAAACTATGATGTCATACTCTACTCCAGTTAGAAGGATCAACATCTAAAAACAAGATTAGTGCTGCAGATGATGTGAAGAATTTACTCACATATACCAATGCATAGTGATGGTCAGTTTACTGAGACTATAACAAAATCCCTGGGATGATCAGTTTATGAGGATGAAGGGTTATTGTGGATTACAGTTTTGGAGGTTGTGGTTCATGACTCATTGTCATCCTAGATTTGGGGCAGTGGTGAGGCAAAAGATAGAGTCAGAAGAGCTGGTACATCATGAGCCAGAGAAAAGGGGGAAGAAGAAGGGATCATGGCACTGGTTTCCTTTCAGGTGTTCTGAATATCCTAAATACCCCCAAGCTGCACCTCTGCAGGGTTCCACCATACCTCAGTAGTGACACCAGAGGGACCAACCCCACAACATCTGAACTGTAGCAGCAGAAAGCAACACACAGAAAACACTAGGGAAGTTATGTACAAACATAAAAGAAATGCCACAGAATACGGTATCCAGAAGGAATGAAATGCAAGCCTTGGAGAGACAAATCCACATCCATGCTGACTAAGCACTATGAAGGAGCCAGACTCTAAAACCAACCCACCTGACCATCTGAAGGACACAGGATGCATGTGCATGACACTTCATGTTTGTTAGAGCAGTGAGACTCACAACTGCAGCTCCATGGATGAGACTGGAGGTATAGTGCTCAGTGAAATCACCAAGCACACACTGAAGCCACAGGATCGCTGTGACTCACTCATGCCTGAGAGCCGATGGCACAGGAGGAGAGAACAATCGAGTTCCTAGAGTCTGGTGTATGGACAAGAGATGGTCAGATGTGGGTCAAACATATAACTCTGCTATTAAGAGGAACTTATTTCAGGAGACTTAATATACAACAACCACAACTGTTGATGATACACTGTATTTGTGAAACATGTAAAGGGGGTATGCGCTATGGACTCTCATCACAAAAATAACCATATTATGTAATAAACTGGCAGACTAGCAAGGTATGACTATATCACAATAAACACATGTATATACACATAAACATATACATACATATGAACATATTTGCATACATGTACACTCATACATATATATGTACATATATGCTCACATACAATCACACATTAACATTTACATATATACATACAACACATATAAACACACTTGTACACATACATGTACACACACATATAAACACACTCTCACACAAGCAAATATATTCATCAAAATGTTAGATTATCCATTATTTAGAACAAGAATATTTGGAATTCACAAAATAAACTACCAAAAACTTTCCTGTCTGACAAAGTCTCTGTCATTTACACCAGTATTTTCTGAATTACAAACGGCTGATTGATATATCTTAAACTGGGAAAGATCTATTTGCAACAAGGTATGGACCACAGATGGTCACATAACTACACAGGGAAAGAAGCTGATGGGCTTTCTGGTATGTTGCCAGTAAAGTCCCAAGGCACTATCCCTCCAGGGATGATAAAATAAATAATTACCTGAATAGATCACCAAACCGAAATACTTTTCCATTACACTACTCAACCTCCCTTTCTGAGAATGGATTAATCTCAATATTTTAACAGAAACAAAATAAAACAAAAACAACACATTGTATTCAACTAGAAAAAAAAAGTTTGAGACTCCTCCTATATTCTGTAAGTCATGAGCCAAAGAAAAGTTTTAAAGGTGAGACATCATTACTTCCAATTTTCAAATTTGAACTTGCAACATCTTTAAACAAAAATAACATTATATTCCATATAATGTTAATAAATCAGTATCCTATATTTACTTACTTTTCTGTTGATGAGATGAAATACCACAACCAAAAGCAACTTACAGACAAAACCATTTACTTTGGCTTATGGTATATAGAGATAAAAGTCTGTAGTGATGTACAATTATGGAAGAAAGTCACAAGAATCACAAGCTGGGAGATCGAAACTCAACTGCCAACAGGAAGCTGAGACACAAGCAGGAAGTAGGGCGGGGCTATAAACTCTCAGTGCCTCTCCCAGTGATTCCTCTACCAAAGCTCCACCTCCTAAAAGTCCCAAATACAGACGCCTATGCAGGACATTTCTCATTCAAACCACCACAACTAGAAACGAAAAATAGTTAAGAGACACTTTTCACCAGAAAGCCCTTGGGGAGTTTCAAGGGAACATAACGGGGTCCGGAGGTCAGTGGTCTGGAATGCAGCCTATGTGATCCTGGTGGGTACAACCCCCTTTGATTCACAGCCACCATATTTCAGACCACCCATTCACTTTCCTCTGTTCTTTTGACTTTTTGAAAATTCTCATTTCATTTATAGAGCAGAGATAATTACTATTCTCTGCCCATAGTCAACTGATTGGTCAAATTGACCACCACCATCTCTTCCCGCGGCTTTTTTTGGACTCACTCCTCCGAGAGGAAGCTGTATTCTGGTCATGGTTCTTCTACCATGTAACTACCATGTAGTAACGCGCTTGCAGCCCCTACTGCATGCTGGGTAAAAAGATAAGACTCTGAAATAACAAAGACTGATGAAACAAAGCCCCTGGTCATCATGATGTCTGAGACCCTAAGTTTCAAGTTTGTAAATAAAACATTTTTAAATTTTAATCAAAATTAATTACCAATGAATTAATTGACAGATTACAGAAGACAGGATTACTTTTAAGGCATTCTTGTCCCTGGCAACCTTTAGCTCTGACAGGTAGACTGAGAGAATGTGTCCCTTGGGAAAATGTCCAGAGTGAGCAATATCAAATGTAATCTGTGCCCACACCAAGCATCAGAGCCAGAGAGAGAAAGCAACCAATTGTCCATCTTCTCTCCTGCCCCTTTTATTACACAGAATGTTATCTGCTGTGGCCCTGGCCTGAGTCACCTGCATCAGCCTGGACCTCTATCAGGTCAGACAAATGCATATTTTCAAATACACCAGAGAGTCTGAACCTGCAAACAAACAGTGCACAAGTCACCCTTGCTTGCCATCAAGGTTTCTCTTTGCAGAGTCATAGTCAATCAACTGAACATAATGAAAAATAGTTTAATTTATATATGAGAAAAATACAATCAATAACAGCATGAAATTTTTACCTCTATACCACTGTGCTCTTTGAGCATAAGAAATAAACAAAACATTTGCTTTAAATTTCAACAGGGCTATAGTTTAAGAACTCAAAGTTGGTTTACAATTTGAGTACTACAGTATATAGAGGGTATCCTGATACGTGGGTGTGCTGTGAGCTCACAGAGTGACGGGGGAGAGGAAATGAGGGAGGGAGGGAAGGAGGGAGAGAGAGAAGCACAAACACGCATTCATGCACAAATACAATCATACAAACACATGCACATTCATATACAGATATATTCACACAAACACACACATGCAAGCAGGAACACACACAAACAGGCACACATAGACACAAAAATAGAAACACACAACAGAGAGAGACTCACAAATACACATTCATGCACAGATACATTCACACACACACACACACACACACACACACACACACACAAAATCAACAAAGGTGGATTCTCCTTTGGTTTCTCAATGCAAAACGCACAGGAAGCCCAAAAGAATACCTGTCATAATGATGTTAATTGAGGTTAAAGAGACACTGTGGCATACTGTCCCCATTCCTAAAAAACATGATTTATAATGAATATTTTTAGTCTTTATGCCTGTTTCAGAGATATCACTGTCTAGCACATTTATAGCAAACCAGTCTTCTCCTATGGAATGGGTACGTATCACAAGCATGATAGATCTTCTAATGGCACCCAGGAGCATTCCTTCCCTTACTCTGCACTCCTCTGACAAAAGCAGTTGACTGAAACAAACACCTAACCCTATCACCTGTTTAACAAATCCAGCCATTATCCAGAGAATCTTAATTGCCAGCCTTCAGTAAATATTTTGTTTTTCAAACTAATCAAAGCTCTTCATCTCAGAAATAACTACAGAGAAGAAAATGAGAGACAAGAAATAAACTCAAATCAAAGTAAAATTATACATAAGTCATGACCTGAGCTGAACAGAAGACCTCTGATGTTAAGATCTTTATAGACGGTATAAGGAGACAATTTGACTCTGAAGCCTCTCGGGGGCAATATGTGCAAGGAAAAATTGAGATCCACTAACAATTACACCACTGTTGGGAATTACATTTCTAATGAGCGCTAATCCCCTCTGAATCCCATCCATAGAATGCATACAGGTAGTGATCGCAAAAATAATCACAGGGCATTTCAAAAGCTAGCAATAAAAGCAAGCACTCCAAAGCAGAGCATCCTTCATCTCCCACAAGGAGAGAGCAGGCAAATAAACACAGCAGCCTCCAATCCACCAGCGTGTTGTCGTTGGATCTCCGCCAAGCATCAGAAACCACACTTGATATTTTGAATTCTTGGATGAGTGACAGATGCTAGGACATCTCTGAGGAGAGGGGAGGTGGGAGGAAGAAAGGTCAGTGGACCTTTCTGGAAGGTAGCTGTATCAATTCTTAGTGACTTTCACACAATCCTAGAACAAAGGAGCTTAATAAAGAAGAAGCCAGCCGAGGATAATAGGATGGGTGGAGTCAGTCTTCACCTTCTGGGGGATGGGCTTGGAACTGGTTTGTTTCCCACCTGGAGATGGCACATGTGACTGCACCACAGCATCTAACAGCACCTTCTTATCTCAAGAACCAAAGTGCCACTTCTGATCTAACTGTTCACAGCCACCTGCATTTAACAGGGAAAAGGGAAGTGTTTAATCCTTGCCAGTTTGTAAGCCCTGAAGGCAGAAGTCAGGAACCTCCGCAAACTTGGCTCAGCACACTGAAATTATTCACTGTCGATAAAGAATCTACCAAGCTTGCTGACGATGGGGAAGTCAGTATTATTCTGATGTAAACTGCCACGCAGATTCCTGAACTCAGAAGTCTAACCCATTCAGAGTTCTACCAACGCTCTTCACCTTGGATCAGAGATTTCTTAACTCTGAGACTTTCCACCCATAAACTGGTTTCTTCAGAGAGATTCAGATTAGTACAGCAGTTCTGTTTATAGAAATGGGCTTTAGTTCCTTCTGCAAATGACTAAAGAGGTGACTGTAGCCTTACACTCATGATTGCTGATAAGAGACATTAAAGTGTATTTTAAAAGTTCATTATTGGTGACATTCTGGACCATAGCTGCATTTTCTGAAACTGTCAGCGTGTGACAACATGTTTACATGTCCCTATTTATAAAAGTAACCATAAAAACACAGTTAAATCATAGAGAGTAAATATGAAGAAAAGATTATTTTTGAAAGCCCACACAGAACAAATAAAAGAATACAAGCTCTTACCTCTGCTCTCTGTGTCCTGGGAAAGGCAGACGACTTCTCTATGGCATAAACATCCACCAGGTAGAGACACGCTCCCTGCTCCCGGTCCAAAATGGCTGCAGTTTGAATGACCCAGTCTGACGTCCAATGGTAAAGAGACGTCCAACAGTCTTCTCTTCACAACGAACAGAAACGATATAATATTCCACTGGGGCTTCTGACCCTCTGGGGCTGGCTGCTTCTATGGATATGACATTGGTGCCAATGGGCTCCCCTTCCTTCAAAATGGTTATATATTTGGTCTGTGTGAAAACAGGCCCATCTAGGCCCTGGAGGATGACCGTCAGCTCTGTGGTTGACTTCCTCCTCTCCGGGCCCAGGTCTGTGGCTGATACTATAAGGTTGTAGGTGAGCTGCGAAGGCACCAAAGCAGAAGCCACTCGAAGGTCTCCGCTGTAACGATCCACGGTGAAGGTGTCTGTGTCCCCATTGACTATCTCATACTCCACCTCGCCATTGGCACCTTCATCTGGGTCTGCAGCCATGATGGTAGTCAGGACAGAACCGATCATGGCTGAAGGGTCTGCAGCCAGTGCATTTTGTGATATAAACATTGGGACATTGTCATTGAGGTCTGTCACCAAAATGGTCACATTTTTCAAAGCATACTTCCTGGTTTCTATTGGCACAGCCTGGTCATTGGCTTTTACAGTTAATTCAAAGAGGTTGGCAAACTCCCTGTCGATCTCAGCACTGGTATAGATGGTTCCTTTGACTTCGTCTATGCGGAAGTGATTGCCTCGGGGCATCTGTTGGATGATGGCATAAGACAGCTGCCCATTGATATCTGCATCTGGGTCATGAGCTGTCACAGAAATTACAGATGTCCCAAGGGGGATGTTCTCCACTATTGACTTAAAAATGTCTCCTGGAGGAAAACTCGGGGGGTTGTCGTTGAAGTCCCTCACCTGGATCACCACTGACATTGTGGATGATCGAGGAGGCCGCCCTTGGTCTTTGGCTGTTATGTTTAATTTATATAAAGACTGTGTCTCAAAGTCCAACTTTTTGGCCAGAAAGATACTCCCGGTGTTGGGACTAATACTAAAAGTCCCGTGGTTGTTTGACCCTGTAATAGTGTAGTGTAGATCGGCATTGACACCCGAGTCAGAGTCAGTGGCGTGACAGAGGATACAAGTTCACCAATCCTCATGTTTTCCAAAACATCCACAAATAGTGTTGACTTCGGGAAAGAGGGAGTATTATCATTCTCATCCAAAATATCAATACTCAAGGTGCAGGTTGAGTTGAGGGAGATGGTCCCTGAATCCACTGCCTGGATAAGGAGAGAATAAGCCGGGGTTGCTTCATAGTCTAACTTGCCTACGAGAGTCACCTGACCAGAGAACCTGTCTATGGCAAACTGTCTCTCTTCATTTCCTTTGAGGATAGAGTAATGAATGAAGCCATTATTTCCCTCATCCACGTCGGATGCAGACACTCGTAAGACCTGGGTCAGATTGGTCGCCGTCTCTGATACTGTAGCTTGGTAAAAGTCTTTGAGAAACTTGGGGGCGTTATCATTGATGTCCTTCATGTAGACGTGCACAGTGGCCTGGTCCTTGAGAGGCTGAGGGAGGCCTTGATCTGTGGCTATCACTGTGAAGCTGAACACTGCTGTCCCCCTCCTCCTCATGAGAGACTCCCTATCAAACTTGTGAGTGTTGGTGATCTCCCCAGTGACAGCATGCAAATCAAAATCTGGCTGTGCCACCTCAAAAACGTACCTTACTTCCCCATTTGGCCCGAAGTCTTTGTCCACAGCACTGACTTTGCCTACGAATGACCCAGCTCTCTGCTCCTCTTCAAAGTAAAATGTGTAATTGGTGCTATTAAACAAAGGCCTGTTGTCATTCACATCTTCTAAAATCACAGTGACATTCACAGTAGCACTTAGAGGCTCTACTGCCCGGTCAGAGGCAACAACCAGTAACACATATCTGTCCTGAAGTTCACGATCCAGTTCACTTTTAATATAGAGCTGGCCATCTGGGAATATACCAAAGGCATCCCCGTTGTTCCCGTCTGTGATTGTGTATGCTATTTCCCCATTTGCTCCGAATCTTTATCCGAAGCTTGCACTTTAAAGAATCGAGAATTCACAGGCTCTGACTCAGAAAGTGTGACCTCGTAGGAAATCTGATCAAACACTGGTGGGTTGTCATTTACATCATGGACATAAACTGTCAGAAGGATGCTGGAGGAGAGCTGGGGGACACCCATATCAGAGGCCACAATTTCTACCTGGTATGAGCCAGCGTGGACATCTAGGGCACCAAGCAGACTAATGTTACCATTCTGCTCATTAATAGTAAACAGGTTCTTGGGGTTCTGCTTCAGACTATAGAGCACCCTACCGTTGACACCTTCATCAGGGTCCACGGCTTTGGCCTGGAAGATGCTGTGTCCTGCCTGCCAGTTCTCCACTGCATTTATGCTTTCCACTGCCTGGAGGAAGTGGGGGGCGTTGTCGTTCAAGTCTTTTACTGTGATGTTAACCACAGTGTCTCCTGTTACTGCCCCCCCACTGGCCACTACTCTCAGCTGATAAAAGGACTGTTCTTCCCGGTCAATGACACTTGCTGTGGTCAGCTGCCCTGTGACAGGATTCATAGCAAACATACCTCTCTGGTCCCCTGTAGTGATGAGATAACTGATGTTGGCATTGAGGTCCATGGTAGTTGCAGAAACACTGCCCACATGATACCCCAGAGCCACATTCTCAAAGACCACAAAGCTGTAGGCAGCCTGGCTGAATATGGGTGGGTTGTCTTGTGTATCTAACACTGTGACAGTTACTATGGCCTGGTTGGGAGATTGTAAATTGCCCCCATCAGTAGCCACTATTTGCAGTTGGTATGCTGTTTTCTCTTCTCTATCTAGGGCCATTTTTGTAGAAATGACCCCACTCTTCGCATGAATCTGAAACCGAGACCTGTCCCCAACTGATATACTGTACTTAACAGTTCCATTGGGACCCATGTCTGGGTCGGTAGCAGACACTGTGGTGACATAGCTACCTCCAGGCTCATTTTCCTGGATATGAGCAAAGTATTGGACTGGGTAGAACACAGGGCTGTTGTCGTTTATATCCAAAGACTGACATTTACCTGAGCTGTGGAGGACTGGGGAGGAGAACCCAGGTCTGTGGCTAGAATCAATAGACAGTAGAAGGCTTGTTCCTCTCTGTCCAGGGAGAGATAGTACTCAGCCTACCAGATACCGGATCCAGGCGGAAGAGCCTTTGGTCACTCTCAGCCTCTTGCAGGGAAAAACGCACTGTCCCATTGTCACCCAGATCCCCATCTGTTGCCCCAAGAACCAACAGCTCTGTCCCAGCTGGAGCATTCTCAACCACAGATACCTCATAGCCGTCAGGCTGGCTAAACACGGGCTTTTCATCATTGACATCCAAGACAGTTACCACAAGCTGGGCATAGGATACCTTGGGATGGACCCCCTGGTCTCGGGCACTGATATTCAGTACAATCTGGGAAGCAAGTTCACGGTCAAGGCCCCCGGCAGCACTAGTGGTCACCAGTCCACTGTGTTCACTAATGTGAAACCAGCCCAACCCATTTCCAGAGACAATGCTGTAACGCAGGTTAGCATTTAGACCAGAGTCGCCATCGGTGGCAGACACCCCACTCACATAGCTCCCCGGAGGCACCTCCTCGCTCAGGTTCACTCTGTACACTTGCTGCTCAAAGACCGGAGGGTGATCATTGATGTCATTGACGAAAATCACCAAGCTGGCCACAGAGGAGCGCGCCTGGACCTCAGCGGTAGGGGGCGCCCCGGAGTTATCCGAGACCGAGACTGTGAGGTTGTACGAAGGGATGCGCTCCCGGTCCAGGGCGCTGGCCACCTTGATGAGGCTCAGGTTGGGCACCTTGCTCCTCTGTACCTCAAAGTGGCGTTGCTCATTGCCCCCGAGAATCTGCACTGAAATGTTTCCGTTGGCTGCTGGGGAGTCAGCGTCGGTCACGGTGAGCAGAGCCACCACGGTACCCACTTGAGCGTTCTCATCCACCGAAGCGTAGCGAGAGGTGGCAGGGAAGTAGCGAAACTTCACTACCGGGTCGTTGTCATTGACATCCAGGAGCTGGATAAGAGCTTCAGCGCGTCCGGTAAGCGAGGGCACGCCCCGGTCTGTGGCCTGAACTGTCAGAGAATACTGTCGCCGGGCCTCGAAATCTAGCGGCTCTCTCACGGTGATGAGCCCCGTCTCTGGGTCCATCTGAAAGGGGGTTCCCTCATCCTGCAGCCGGTAACGGATATCTGCATTGGTACCCTCGATCTGCATCTGCCGCCGCCACCTGCAGGACACTGGAGCCCACAACTGCATCTTCAGGCACCCCCGCTTGGTAATGGGAACTGCCAAACACCGGGGGATTGTCGTTTATGTCCTGTACAGTCACGTTGACCTGAAGGTAACCCCGCCGCTTTGGCTCACCCTTGTCCTCCACCTCTACCAGGAGCTGGTACTGAGGTGTACCTCGCGGTCCAGCCCTCCCTTGGACACCAAGTGCAGAAACGCTCCCTCTCCACTGGGGTTCAAAGTGATGTCCAGGCGAAAGCGGCCCGCCTCATTGCCACGAACGATGCGGTAGGAGCGGTGGTCCACACCGTTGGAGCCGATGTCAGAGTCGGTGGCGGTGTCCAGAATGACCTGACGCCCGCTGCCACTGTCCTCCTTGAAGGTGACCACTATCGAGGGGTCTGGAAAGACTGGGGCGTTGTCGTTGAGGTCACGCACCAGCACTCGCACCTCGGTGGGGTATGTGGGAGAGCTGGAAAGGACCACCAGGTTGACCACATCGCTGGGCAGGCTCTCGCGGTCGATGGTAGCGGTGGTGTACAGCGCTCCTGTGCTGCTGTTAATAGCGAACAGGGCGTGGCTTTCACTGAGCCGATAGGTGAAGCCAGGACGCGTTGGGATGGTGCCCACTAGAGTCCCTGGGGGCTGCTCTTCCATCACCTGGAACACCTGGCGCTGTTCCGCGGCTTGGACTCGGGACGGGCCGGGGAGCAGCGACAGCAGCCCCCAGACACTCAGGAGCTGGCACAGAGATAGAGAGGGTAGGGGTAGCCGCCTGCGGCTGGTAGCCCGGTTTGCGGCCAAGTTCATGGTCCTAGTTTCCAGGAACCTGGAGAAGAAGAGAAACAAGGTGAAGGAAACGGGATGGTCTGGAGGGCTTCTGAGTGGGGCCAGTAAAAGCCAGTTTGGCTGGAGACCTCTGCAGTTCAGAAGAGTGGGTGAGGGACAGGCACTCTGGAAAAGGCTCTAGGTGGCCGGTGAGACGCGCAGCTCAGAAGAGAGTGAGGCGACAGGCGGCGGAGCATCCCTGGGCTTTCCGGTGAAAGTTTCCAGGCCTCCAGATACTTAGATTGAAATCCCAAGTCTGAGCGTCCTGGCCGCGGACCGGAGCTGCGAGAGGCGGCCTGGATTTGGGGATCTGAGGAGTCACTGCACGCACGTCTCTCCAAAAACTTTAGAACTTACCCGGAACGCGAAGCCAAAAAGGGCAGGGCCAAGGGCCGCAGAGCCCCTGAACCCTGGAGACAGAGCGGATAGCCAGGAGACCCCGAAACTAGCTGTGACGACTCTTCTCCGGTTTCGTTCCGGGGAACCGGGAAGGTCGTCTGTGGATCGGGCTCCCTCCCCCTGCAGCGGAGGCAGCCAGGGCTCCCTGTCCCCACCGTGGCTCCCGCAGCTCTCAGCTCCGCGCCTCTGCGAGCAGCCCGGGCTGCCTTTGCTCCCGTTGCGGGTCGAAGCCCGAGGTCCAGCCCAGGCTGCCGCAGGCGCTACTCCGCATCCTTCACCTCCGCGCCGGCATCATTTGTATGTCCACTGAGCGCGGGTTTCCCTTCCTCCTCGGCGCCGTGGGGACCGGACAGCAGCAGCAGCCCTGGGTCCCAAAATTCCCTCCCCTCACCATGCCAGGGGCTCTTCCCCGGGCGTCAGCGGGCACCAGCGCCCCCGAGCGCTCCTCGCCCTTGTCCTGGGATCTGTGCTTTTATTGTCCCGGGTCAGTTTCACTTTGTAATCCTCCAGGCTTTGTGTTTGGAGTGGGGTGGGTCCCTCCGTCGCGGTCCCCGCGGGCGATGGGGAGGCGGAGGTGCGGGGCAGCTGCTCGGGGCGCCGGGTGAACGCGCTCCTTTGCAGCCGGGGCTTCGAGGTGGCACTTCGTTGGATCTGGAGCCCGGTGAGTGCCCCGCTGCCTCTCCTGGTCCCTCGCACTCTCCCCGCCCCTTCCCCGCTGCGCGCACACACGCACTCGCACACACGCGCGCACACACGGAGGGGAGGGTTGTCCGCGATCGCGAGCTTGACTGAGAAACTTTGCTCGCCCCTCGGTGCTCCGGGACTCCAGTGGCCGCTACTCCCCTGCTCTGGTCCTGTCACCCTCGGGTCCTGCCCCGCTACAGCTCATTGGCCACAGCCCCGCCCCGCGTCCCCGCCGCCCTAGCCTCCAGCCGCCACTGGCTGGGGCGACGCTCGTCACCGTGGCCTCCGAGGCTGTGGGCGGGAGGTGGGCGAGCCCCACGGCGGAGGCGCTAAGAAGGGGGCGACCACCCCCAACTCCTTTCTATTTATTTATTTTCCCTTTCGGTCAAATCTTGGCCGGCGTCGGCACAATCACTGCAAGAGCCAGCCGCGGAATAGATGGGGGGGGTCAGGTTTAGAAATAAATAAGTTTAGTGTCCAGAGCTGGGGGTACCATTAGGCTGTTAGGCTGGTAATAACTCGGTGGAGGGGGTCGAGGGAAATGAAAGAAAGGTTGGGGAGAGGGTCTGTTAACGCGGGAGGAAGGATTAGGCAAAGCCTGTCTGGGAATGCGCGCGGCTGCTGAGCTTTAACCATTTCATGTCCTCGCCAGGGGCAGTGTTCGAGCAAACTGTGGCCCACGGTACCCCGCAGAACCCCAGCTCTTCTCGATTCGTGAGCCTGCGCCCCTCTTCGCTGTCCTTCAGGTCCAGGAAACACCAAGACCTCGGTGCCAGCCAAGCTCCGACTTATCAAAGGAAGATAGGGGCACGCTGGCACCCACAGCGTGGTTAGTCTCCTAGGTGGAATCCCGTCCACTGAGCAGTCTGGAGGCTTCAGCTGAAACAATGGCAGCTTCTACGGGGACAGTTTCCTCTTACAAACCCAGTTTGGAATTTTTGACCCCTGTGGGGTTTTTCTCCCCTTGACATTCTCTAGCAGAGGGAAATCTAATAACGTTTGGTTTCGATTTTGGCCTAGGGGAAGAATAACTGTAAGAAAATAGAAATAAATGAAATGAAGTTTAAATTTAATTTTTTTAAGTGTCACACATCACCAACCGCACTCAGACTATCCCCCTGCCTCGGCTTATTTGTGTGATGGTGCATGAGGTTTCTTTAAAAGAAAACGTGACTAGGAATCGGGTCAATAAATTTCCCCTTTAAGGGAATCAACTTGCAAAATATGAACTGAAGCCAAATAATGCAAATATAGGGCATATGTCATACAATTTTGCCACAGGAATCCCTCCAAACATCAAACTTTCTGCGCCCAGAGATGGTTCAAGCACGAGCCAACACTGCCCCCTGCTGTTTCCAGTCTGGCTGCTACGATGGCTGGTTTCGTGCCTTAAATTAAATGCAGCTGGGAAGATCTGGCTACAAGAGCTAATTCCTCCTTCTTGCCAAGGGATGGGGCAAAGAAAAAGGATCTGGAAGGATCTCCTACTGCCTTTCCTTGTGTGAGGTCAGAAAACAATCAAAACCGATAGAGAAGACAACACATTCAAGTCCCATGGAAGCAAACCGCCTGTAACCTAAACTGAGAAAGGATAGAGCCTGATTCTAAAAACATCGTGAATTCCTTTGTTTAGTTAGAACGTTCACTTCTGCCTCTCCCCAGCTACAGCGTGATGAGTGAACTGGACGTAGACCAGAGAGTTAGGCGTCTCTATTGCTACATTTTTCAGACTGTGAAACTATTGAATACATTTCATTAACCGTCCCCCTTCCCTCTTTTAAAAAAGCAAAAAACAAACAAAGCAAAACAAAACAAACAAAAACGCTTTTAAGCCCCTTCAGAATTATTTTATCACTGCCAACCAATCCTTACCACCCCCACCCCCAACCCCACCCCCACTCCCAATGCCATTAGTTTGCTGTAATCCAGCCAAAAAAGATTTGTGGATTAAAGTTGGGTCAAAGTTACTACAAACCGCCCTTATACGAGTGAGAATACTGCAGAAGACTTTATTTTTATTTGCTAATCCTGAGTAGTTAAATACTCAGACACATAAAAATTGGAAGAAATCACTCGGATCCATTGGGGGAAGATGGTGGATTTTTCTGGGCTGCGTGGTGTCTGTTTGGAGAGCATGTGAACCGGCTTCATAGCTCAACAGAATGGAATTAACATCTCTTGCCAGCAAATTTAATTTAAGAAAACAGGTAATGTAATTCATTCTGTAAAACGGAGTGTTTAATCTGTGAAATAAGTGTATAGTCTTCACTTAATTAAAAAAAAAAAAAAAAAAAAAAGCAATGCAAAAAAATATGGGTCACATTCAGTCCAAAAATATTTGTTTGGAAAATTCCAAGAGAGGATTACCACAAATTATTTAAGCAATGCTATGGTTAGTTGAACAACTAACTTTCCATAATGATGTAATCGACTCATTTGTAGATAATTCTACACAAAACTACAATTTTGCATGTGTAGTATGTAATTTAAAAAGAAATAAGGAGAATGTTTTGAATAAAGCATGAAACAAAGCTTTTGTTATATTTTATTTTTGCCTCCCTTAAATTTCTAGAGCTATATTAACATCGTATACTATCTCATATGTGTGTATGTGTGTATATATGTATATATATATACCATATATATATATGGTATTTATATTATTATATAATATATTACATATAATATATAACATAATATACAATGTAATATAATTGATAATAAATGTAATATATTACCATATATATAATTCTTCCTCTGGGTGGGAATAAAGGCTTTTGCCAGGGATGCTTAACCACCTCAGTTCTATCCCTAGAAACCAGACAAAGTAGCACAATTGTCTGTAACTGTGGCACCACCTAGTGGGAAATGGGAGACAGAGCCAGGAGAATCTGTGGAAAGCAGGCCAAGCAGCCTGAGGGATGCAGTTGCAATGAAGCTTAGAGCAGGATAGGAAGAGTGGACAGACTTCCCATGATGTCCTCTGACGTCCATACATGTGCATACATACACACACACAGACACACACAACACACACACTCACAGCAGGATAGGAAGAGTGGACGGGCTCCCCATGATGTCCTCTGACTTCCATACATGTGCATACATCCATACACACACAAAGACACACAGCACACACACTCACATCTCTCTTACATACATATCAAAAAAAATCGTAATTCTTCTTATAAAAGTAGAAGGGAGACATGAGGTCATTGCACACATGAAATATATTTTGAAATCATAAACTACTTTACTAAGCAGATGAAAAAGGGCACGCAGCAGCGGATGGAAGATTTAAGGATTATTTCTTTTTTTATTGGCTATTTTATTTATTTACAATACAGATGTCATCCCCTTTCCCCATTCCCTCTCCCTAGAACCCCCTATCCTATACCCTCTCTTCCTTTATGCTTTTATACCATTTTGATTACATGCATGTATTAAGATCAGTTCTAGGTTGAGGGTCTAGCAATACAATAGATGCAAATAGTCAAGGAACAAGCAAGACAATAAACACAAATAGTCAAAGAAAAAGCAAGGCATTAAACCCAATTACATGGACACTCCCATGATCACTGTTTCTAAGGACTTATCAGGATGACCAAAGTATCTGAGCCTACTTCCCTATTAAGGACCACTTCTAAGTGTTCATTTCCTCCTGTTTTTCAGAAAACCCAAACAAATATAGTTTATTTTTCCTACCAAATCTTAATTATTTATGAAAATGTTTATCAAGTTGGTGTCTTAATGAAAATGGAATTAAAAGTCATGCAGGTTAATTTTGTCAACTGAACACAAGTTAGAGTCGATGTAGAGGAGAACTTCAACTGAGGAATTGCCTCTGCTTTGGCCTGTGCCCTGCCTGTGGGGCATTTTTCTTGATCAATGATTGATACATGATCTTCCAGCTCACTGTAGGTGCACCCACCCCTGGCAGGTGGTCCTGGGCTATATTAAAAACCAGTGGGAGCCAACCAGTAAGCAGCTTTTCCCACAGGTTCCTGTCTCTGCTCCTGCTCGAGTTGCTGTCCTGACTTCCATCGGTGATGTACTGTGATAGAGATATATAAACCCTGATAAACACTTTGCTCCCAGTTTGGTTTTGGTCAGTGTTTCATTATGATAAGTGAGACAAATGGTTCTCAGGGACAAGTTATTCACGAATATAAGTGGATATTGTCTTAGGGTTTTACTGCTGTGAACAGCTGGCTTACAGGTTCAGAGGTTCAGTCCATCATCATCAAGGCGGGAACATGGCAGCATCCAGGCAAGCAGAGCATAGGAAGAGCTAAGGGTTCTACATCTTCATAGGAAGGCAGCTAATGGAAGACTGAGGGTCTTAAAACCCACACACCGACAGTGCCACGACTACTCCAAAAGGGCCACACCTACTCCAACAGGGCCACAGCTTCTAACAGTGCCACTCCCTGGGCTGAGCATATACAAACCAACACAGATAGTAAGCACACATTTGTGCCCAAGCAGGAGATGAACCAGAGAACATAAGTCATTTGAACTTCAAATGTATGTTGAGCAGGTGATTTTGTGATGCTCAACTGTGCTCCGCACACATTCTTGAAAATCTTTAATTCAATATCCAAAATGATTCCTGTGGGTTTGTTTTTGTTGTTTTGTTTTGCTTTAGTTTGGTTTGGTTTTGGCGAGAGGTAACAACAGTTAGTTGAACCACACTCCTCCTTGGTTTCTAGGGCATTTGCAAGCTGGAACTAAGTTTCCTCCCCTCTATCACTCCTCATCTCTTCTTCCAGATTTCCTTTCTGAATCCAGTCTTGCATGGCTTAAGATTGTCATCTTGACAGGATCCACATCACCAGTGAGATACACCTCTGAGCATGTCTGTGAGGGAATTTAAGAATGGCGGACACCATTCTGTGAGCTGGGGTTCTGGACTGAAGAGAAACAAGAATGTGAGCTGAAGAGTGCCCTCACTGCTCTCTGTTGTCTGGCTGCAGGTATGACAAGACTCCTGTCACCATGACGATTTGGGTCCTCAAATTGGGAGTCAGTTTAAACTCTTCCTTAAGTAGCTTCATTCGGGTATTCTGGCACAGCAACAAGACAGGTGACTAATATAAAACCTCTCTTCCCCCATCTTCCCATCGGTTCTTTGCTTCCATTCTTCTCTGTTTTCTGTTCTTCTTTTTCATTCTGGTTTAATTCTCTAACCCTCCCCCATAAGCCCAAGGATTTGAGCGCTTGGTCCCCAGCTCCTCCCACTGATGGAGAAAGATGTGGAACTTTTAGGAAGTGGAGTCTGGCTGGATACGTTGGATCACTAGGAGCAGACGGTAGGACCTGTTCTCGCTGTGCTTCCCGACTGTGGGTGAGGTCAGTCTAATGTCTTGTGTTCCCACTTCATTGAGCAATCCTGTCTGGCAATTTTGTCCAGCAACAGGAAAAGTGATTATTGCCCTTGCACTCCCAGCCTCCTCTGGGCCTGCTGTGTTCTCTTTCCCTTCCTTCTACACTCTGACACTCACTCTTCTCTGTTCCTTGTCACCCTTCATGCCCACACGACATTTCCCAGAGGCAGTGAACTCAGTCGGAGGCTGAGTGGTCTGGCAGAGGTGCCCTTTAGCTGTGCTGCGAATTTTTTTTTTTTTTTTTTTTTTTTTTTTTTTTTTTTTTTTTGTTTCGAGACAGGGTTTCTCCGTATAGCCCTGGCTGTCCTGGAACTCACTCTGAAGACCAGGCTGGCCTCAAACTCAGAAATCTGCCTGCCTCTGCCTCCCAAGTGCTGGGATTAAAGGTGTGCGCCACCACCGCCAGGCTGCTGTGCTGGGTTTCTAACTAACTCACTTTGTGTTGTGCATGCAGTTCAGCCTGCTGCCTGATGGGTGCCATGTTTCTACTTTTGTCTTCACTGCTGTCCTGACTTTTGCTCTGTCTGTACCTACGGTGAACAGGCCACCATGTCATGTAGTCAGACACCAGGTCCCTGGTGTCTCAGAGAACTCTGATTTTTTTTTTCTTTTGGTCTTGATTTGTTGCAATTCTTCTCAATGTGTGCTGAATGTTTAGTTCAGTTTGTCATAATTTTTTTGCATTTTCTGATACACACAGTGAAAGCTATTAATGTGCTGCATTACCCTACTTTAATAATTAGATGAGTACTTTATGCAAATGAAAATAAAGAAAATAACACAGCTGAAGACAAAAAAAAAAAAATCCTGTCCACCTGCATAGATATAACTAAGAGCTAATTATTAAAAGTTTTAAAATCTTCTAATTCAAAGTTGAGTTCAAGCCAGTGGGTAATAAATTCAATTTTGTGGAACTTAAATTCCTCAGTGAGAAGTTAGTACAGTTCCTCTCCTCCTCCTTCAGAAAGTGTCTCCAGAAACTTTGTTTCCTTCGAACACAGCTCTTCCCTAGCAAGACTCGTACTCAACTGTGAACTCCATGTACCCATGTATTGAGAAGGCATCCCGTCCTGGGAAACCTTACCCCACAGAGATCGCCCCATTAATTTCCTTATCTGTTTTAATAACAGAAATGTATAAAGCCTTTTTCTTGATCCCAAACAGTGTGTTTGTCCTGAAAATCTATTTCTGGCACACAAAAAGCTAGTGTCCTTGGCTCCATTACGGTGGGGTTTTCTCCTGTCTTTTTTCCTATCTTATTTTCTGCCTCCTGACACTTTAAGATTATGTTTGGTGTGATATTTTTTTTCTCTTGTTTGATTTTTTTAACTGTTTAAAAATAATTATGTCTTACCTAGAACTTTTATGCTGTTTCTGTTTAACAAGATGAGTTTGTTTTGTGCCTGTTGCTGTATAAGTTACTGTTCTGTCGCTGTGATAAATACTGTGATCATGACAGCTTAGGGAAGGCTTGATTTTGGGTAGCAGCTTTGGAGAGAGTCTGTCATGGCAGGGACACATACCCTCCGAAGCAGGAAGCTCGCTGGTCCCTTCTTTAATCACACAAAGGAAGCCGAGAACAGGATGTGAAGCCACTTTCAGAGTTCACATTCAGTGGCCTGCTTTCTCCAGCAAAGCTGCATTTCCCTAAGATTCTATAACCTCCCTGAACCTCATGGTGAGTCAGAGACAAGGTGTTCAAAACCCTAAGCCTATGAATAGGATTTTCCCTTCAAACCACTAGGTGTGTCCTACATGGTTCTAGTTCTTCTGTTTTATTTTATTTTTCATTTTTAATTATTTTTTAGAAGCTTTACATTAGAGCTGGCGAGATGACTCAGTGGTAGGGCATTTGCTGCCAAGCCTGACAAGTTGAGTTTGATCCATGAATGACAAGTTGGAATCAACAAGTTGGAAGAAGAAAACCAAGTCCTGATAGTTGTCTTCTGACTTGCAAACATAAGGGATGCACAATGTGAGAGGGACACACACACACACACACACACACACACACACACACGGAGTAAATGAAAATGTAATAAAATATTTAGGAGCTGGCAGGTGGCTACGGAAATAAATGAACTTGCCCTCAGCCTAATGATGCCAGTTTGATTCCTGAGAACATGGTGGGAGGAGACACAGGTTGTATTCTCCTCCCAACCTAGTGATGTGGCCATCCTATTTCTTTTACCTTGGAGAACGCAGCATGAGTAAGTTGTCCTCTAAGCTTCACATGAGCACATGGCATATATGTGCTCCTTATCCTCTGACACACAACTCATACACACAAAACACAACACACACACACACACACACACGTATAATTTTTTCTTTAAGGAAAGTCACATTTATCATGATGCTCATGTTTCTATGTATTATTCTAATAATTGTAAATTTTATTTTTTTCCATGTTTAATTCTGAGTATTTCTGATACATCTTCCAGTTTACAAACCCTCTCTTCAACTATTTCTAACATGCTTCTAAATGTCTCTATTGAGCTTCTAGTTAAATTATTGACATGCAAATGTTCTGCTCTGCTATTTCACAAATACCTGGACTCTAACAATACTGGCATGCTTGTTTTCAACTTCTTTGAACAAACTAAACATAGTTTTGATGTTCTATCAAAGTTGTGTCTGACAATCAATATCACAAAGATTTAGCTGATTCTAGGCTTTATCAAGTTGAAAATCAAATAGACCATTCTATTTGATATTGGGTTATCATTCTATCTGAAACCATTGTTTTCCTTGGATCTGAGATAATCACCACAATGAAACGGTATTTTATGAAATTCTATACAGTACTATTAAGTGAACTACAAACATACTCACTTTCATGGAGGCCTTGTGGTTCAGATCTACAACTCCAGGACCTGTGAAGTTGAGACAGCATAAAACATCCCACCAGGCTCCCTCCTTTTCTCTAACACATTGCACTGTTTGTTTGTCTGATGGCTGTTTTTGAGTCATAATGGCCTTGTGACCCTTAGAAAATACAATACATATCCTGACTGTACAGATTATCCAGATGGACTCAAAAGAAAATGAGTCTTTACCATAAAATGATTCTAATTAATAAAAAAGAAAAAGATGGCAATTTACAACTTGAATCTGCTTTTATTTCTACCATATCATTCTAGTAATGTGATCTTCAGAACTGTTTGTGGCTTTAGCTGTTCAGTGCTGGGTCCCTCAACCTTCCCAACCTAGTCCTGAAGTGGCCACCCTGTTTCTCTTACTTTGGAGAAGGCAGGGTGAGGAAGTTGGTTAGGGTCCATTCCTGTGGGAAGCTCTCACCCAAGAGCACCTTGAAGGTCAGATGAGACTTGTCAGTCGAGCAGAATCTTCCCAGCAGGCTGCTTTGGTATTGAATTTACCTCTCTGAGGTCTCATTCTTTCCTGGACTCCATCTGGTAAATCTGGTATGAAGCCAGCTCTTGTATGTTTTAAGAAAATTTATAACATGAGTAATTTTAGTTAAGTGATAACATAATAGCCTGACATTCCCAGAGCAGAAGGGCCGTCGCCATTGTTCCTTCAGATACTTTCCCGTCTCTGGCTTTCTTTTCTCTAGGGAAGACTACACCCTGTGGTATCGATCTGCCATCCAGTGCTCATTCATGAGGAACATCTAGATAAACAATGGCTAATGTTTCATCTCAGCTCCTCTTTTTCATAACTGTGCTGGCTACTTTGACGTCAACCTGACACAAGTTGAAGTCATCTGAGAGGAGGGAACCTCAATTGAGAAAAATCCCTTCATAAAATCGGGCTGCAGGCAAGCCTGTAGGATATATCCTTAATCCTAACCCGGGGTTGATGGGGGAGGCCCAGACCATTGTGGGTGGTGCCATCCCTGGAATGACGGTCTTGAGTTCTATAGGAAAGCAGACTGAGCAAGCCAGGGGAAGCAGGCTAGTAAGCAGCACCCTTCCATGGTCTCTGCACCAGTCAGACCCTGCCTCCAGCTTCCTTACCAGTTGAGTTCCTGATTTCCTTCAATGATGAAGAGGGATGTGGAAATATAAGACAAATAAATCCTTTCCTTCCCAAGCTGTTTTGTTCATGGTATTTGAGCACTACAACAGAAACTCTAACTAAGAGAAGAACTAATTTTCCGCTACGTAACTTTGTACATAAAGTTGTGTGTGTTTTTATTTCTGATGTCTGTGTATCAAATCACTCAGCCTATTGGTATCTGTTTCAGCACAATTACACTGTTGTCAGGCTGAGATTCAGTCTTTCCATGGCCTATGTTATTAATTTTGCTTTTGATAAAGTATTATTTTTCTTAAGATTCTAGTAAGTTTGACAGATGGGCCAAAATTAAGCTTTTTCTGAACTTTATGTTCAGCAGAGACCCACAATCAGGCTGCAATATGAGACTAAAGGTAATGTTTTTACATAAACAGCAAGATATTAATATTTTAGAATTTGAGAGCTAATAGTGACCATACTGATTAACTCTGCTTCTATAGTGCAACAACAATGTGATTATGATAGTGTTCTGATAAAGCTTTATTTATAAAGATAGGAAGTAAGAGTCAATTTGGCCATATACTATCGCCTGCTGACCTTTGTTTCAGAGCACAGGAAGTTCCTTGCAGAGAATGCTACCCAAAAGCCCAGACCCATGTCTTTTGAAAACTTGACTTAAAATAAAGGTTTATGTTTTATGCGTATAAATGTTTGCCTACGTGCACAACATGTATGTATGTGTACCCTGTGTACCATGTGCATGTAGTACCCATAAAGGCCAGAAGAGGGTGTCAAATCCCCTGGAGTTGAGGGTAGCTGTGCTTCATACCTTGGATGCTGGGAACCCAGTGCAGGTTTTGAGCATGAGCCTTAACCACTGAGCCAACTCTCCATCCCTGCAAGATTAATTTTAAGCTGTTTCCACCCTCCTAAGATTGCCATCTTCTCTGCCCTTTTATACAAACCCTCTGGTTTTTTAGGGTTTCACTACTTTGGTTTCTCATTGTATTATCTAAATCTCCTTCATGCATATATTCCTAATCATATTTATATCACACACACATACGCACACGCACACACACACACACACACACACACACACACACACATCTGTGTGCCTTTGCTTATATAAACAATAAGCAATGTTTTATATATCTGTATGTGTGTGTATGTGTGTGTACCCCTTTGAGCCAAGCTAGTATTTAATTTAAAAAGTCTCTATGAAGCCATCATTTTCTGCAAATAAATCTGAAACTACATGATGGAAACCTGAATCCTATTTTTTAATGTCACACTTATGGGAAAAACCAAATGAAGGGTTTGCTTCAAAATTCTTCATAATATCATATGTGTGACTGCGTGAGCAAACCCACTGGAATGGAAATTGCTTACACTGAATGTAAGCCTCCTCCTCTGATGTGTTGTGGCCTTCACCACAAGCTAGTAATTACTGCTCAGAATGTGGAGAAACTTCTCAGTTCAACAACTGTTTGGAACAATCTACCATTTTGTTGAAACATACGTCAAGAACTGGTCATGGTTTTGTCTTTATTATCCAGAAGCCTCCTACCTCTTTCAATCTGAAATAAATGCACGTGATGGTTAAAGACCCTACATCTTCTAGCAAAACCATTAAGATGAACAGTGCACTGGATCTCATACTGGGCTAGAGAGAGAACAGGAGAAGGTGTGTGTGTGTGTGTGTGTGTGTGTGTGTGTGTGTTTGTGTGTGTAACTAATCCAATCAGCTGACCATATGAGAATGTCAGAAACATGGGAAAACATTACTATAGCTTTTATCAACAGAAGAGTGGACTACTGGAAGAACCCAGTCAGAGAATCCATCTGAGAGGGCAGGGATTCATCACTGACATCTGATTTTAAATTAAGATGATCAAATATGAGCTGCTGCAAGATTAACTTCGTGTTTTCACTGAAGTAAGCGTCCCTGAGTGTGATAATAATTCACCATAACTGTTACGCACGGAGTGGCATCACATTATATGAATGGGCTAGAAACAGTAACTTCTTCCTTTTATGTTCATTAAAGAAATTTCTGGAGTCTCTTGTTGCTGCAGATGATGCTAAGGCAGCCATATTCATGTTCCCAAGAGTGGTGTTTGAATGTCACTATGTATGTGGGTATTTGAAAAAGACCCATGGGGACACAGGAGAGAACAAACAAACAAACAGCTTCTGGATTTGTTTGGTCAAATCAATTTTTTTAAGATGCATATATCAAAATCACTCAATTATTTAAAAAGAAAGCAAAAGGAAATCACTCAGTGGTTGAAATGAATGTCAACTTATTGCTTGCTTAACTATTTCATTAAAAAAAACTATATAACTATTTCTAATAGAAACTGGAGTGTACTAAGTTCTCTCAGTAAGAGAACCAACTGAATTAGTGGGTAGCCTGTCTTAATTCCCGAGTCATCTGAAACTATAAAGGAGGTGGCTTCATGTATATACTATTTGTATTTATTTTCTCAAGAATTAACTGTGGTGTTCACCAATGTAAGCAATTGAGGTCTCAAAGATACATTGTGATTCTTTCTCTGCTGTTAAATTCATGTGTTAAATATACATTTCTTTTAAGTTTGTAATTTAGTTTGTTACCCAGAGACTGAATGAGGACACAGAAAACTTTAATTATACGTTTTTTTTCCCCTGCTTGTCTTACATGAGTGGTACTATTTGGCACCATACCACAGGAGCCAGGGAAAGAAACAATTTTGTTTACCCTGTATCTAACGTGATGCTTGGAATTCAGATAGCACTGAGTAAAAATCTACTTATCCCCCTTCCTTCTGGGGCAGCTAAAGGTTTCCAACACCTTCGAAAAGATAAGTGTGAAACTGAGACTTCATTTCTAAAGCAGCATCTTTCTAAGTGGCCTGTCAGCCACTCATCAGGGAAGCTTCCAGTGGCTCTGGGGAGGGTTTCGGAACAGAACAACAAATCAGAAAGTCTGCTTGTAAGTTCAAGGTCCTGTGGTGGGGTATTGTGGCTTGACATTCGCCATCTGTTTGAGAATTTCTAGACTCTGTTTTCCGTGGCTCTTCATGAACCGTCCTACTTACAGGCACTCACGTGGATTTGTAAGGCAAACTGTATGCAGAAGCCATCTTCCTCTTCGCCATCTGGCAGAGCCCTGCATGCTAGACCACCCTGCTCTACAGCTGCCAGTGTTTATCTGATCAGTAACTCTGGTGCTCTGTGCGCATGCGTCCTATGTCCCCAGCAGAACTTTGTTTCCTCATCTGGATGTTTTCGGTTCACAGCACCTGATAAAGGGTCAGTTTCTGTGTCTGTCCCCTCCCGACATTTTGAGGTCATCGAGTGGACTTTTATCGATACAACCAGGCATTTGATGATAATTCCATTTTTATTTCTTTCATGAGAAGGATTCTCGTTCTTGTAGCAGAACCTTCTACTTTTTTTCATAATGTTGCTTGTTTCTTCCAGGCTAGGAAAAGGTCTAAGGGTGGTGTATGAGAAGCATAATCCATAAAGATCCATCCCAAATAACAGTGAATGATTGAAATATGATCCTCTTTAATAAAGAATAATATCTCATATAAATCAAAGTATTTAGCACTATGCACAAATAAAAAATAATAATAAGCTCAGAGCTTGGCGTGTTGGGAGTCAGGAAAATTAACAGATGCCATTACTAGTACTGAACCACACCTGA